>JAVMSB010000457.1:0-16741 GCA_031761475.1 Penicillium pancosmium | reverse complement strand
GCGACTCACCAGCGCATACCCTATCCTATAAATGCGAACCCTGCAATCGGTCATTTGGCGACCAGGACGCTCTCGCTAAGCACCTACGCGACTCACCAGCGCATACCCTATCCTATAAATGCGAACCCTGCAATCGGTCATTTGGCGACCAGGACGCTCTCGCTAAGCACCTACGCGACTCACCAGCGCATACCCTATCCTATAAATGCGAACCCTGCAATCGGTCATTTGGCGACCAGGACGCTCTCGCTCAGCACCTTCGCGACTCACCAGCGCATTTCCAGCTGCCTAGAACTCCTCTAAACACATTCTTTCAGTCATTTGCTAGCTTTATATATGACCCCACCTTGCCGCCAACTGAGTCTTTTTCTTCTTTACAAAAGTTCCATTGCTGGCGCAGAGGCGAAGAAGAATCCGAAAGAGCCTGGCATCAATTCCAAGACGCTCTGAAACAGGAGTTCGAGCTCTGGTTTGGAGCAGAAGATGATCTTGCCGCTTGGCATTCGCTTTGTCGCGCTGTGAAGATCGAACCCTTGCCAAGAACTTGTCATGACTGCAAAAAGGTAAGAGGCCATCATACACCCCTGCGACTATCCTTTTAACATTGATCAATAGGCTGTACGAGGTATATATGTGAACATTGTTGACTTGATTGAATGGGCTCGCAGTGGAGGGAAGAGCCTTGACGTAAGGCTCTTTCATAGCCTACAGGAGCTGCGCGACTATACTAAGAGAAGCCGTAAGATTTTTCGCAATAATCTTGAAGAGACTGGATCCGGCAACGTAGTCCTTAGACATTTACTTCGGTTTATATTTCGAGTCAACTGAGAAAATTGCTGCTGCGAGACACTGGTATGATTCCCAGATTCAACACTTAGGTTTAGATATGTCACGACATTCTTCCACAGTCGACTTTTTATTCTTATTCTGAAACCGCCTCATGTACTGGTAATATGTGTATCTGCTTTGGAATATCGGCCCATGGTACATACAAATAGGCGTCAGACACAATGAATTATTAGTGAATAAACCCTACCATCGGGGCATGTACTACTTTGTAAGAAACTATACACGATCCGATACATACCAAATAATTCGTGGAAACACTTCTAAGATGTACTAGAACTTGATGTGTAATCAAATACACGAAACAATCGCGTCGTAAAAGTGGTGGCATCAGTTTCGGGACACACTGTATCGAGGGTCAGGTTTGAAAAAAAACCATTTAACTTTTGCAAATTGGGCAACTTTGTGTTTTGCGCACGTAGATGCGCCTGACACAGTCATCGAGTAATTTAATACCGTAAATATAGTATTTAATGCCGCCAGCATTCTCGATCTCATGTTTACCAACGTGCACGCAGCCATATCTGCAACCCTTGAGATTTAGATGTGCATACAAAAAGTGCCTCAGGGTCGCCACAAAAGCCAGCTGCTAATCAACGATGCTTCCCACCACCACAACGTGACCCCCAAAATATGGATCTTTCACATAACCAGGCTATATTTTTGTCATAGAAGATAGCCCAGGAATCAGAAAACACTCTTCGGTAAAACAGAGCTTTGGGAAGCAAAAAATGACAAGAGTGGGATTCGAACCCACGCCCCTTTCGAGACACGGAAATCTATAGAAGATCTCAGAGGATCAGGTAAACCTGAACCGTGCGCCTTAGACCGCTCGGCCATCTTGCCAGTTGCATGTAAGGAGGTCGAAAATAATGACATCAGACACAGACTCGTCTCAGCTGCATCCCTTGTCCCACCAAGTATCAGTTAGGCCACCAGGAGGTAGTACAAAACAACAAGCTGCAGGAGATGATCTCTGGAATACAGCCAATCAGTTCAAGTTATCCCAACATTTCCAGCCACACTAGAGAATGGTACTGCCATATCTCTATGCTAAATATCCCTTTGTATATCGTGGTCCAGGTAGATCCTAGGATAGGAAGCCCTGCTCGATAAGATTGTAGAGTCACGCCCCACTCATATAGATGTATACTCACTGGGCATCATGAACTAAATAAAAGAATATTGGTACTTTTCGACTTTCTATTTTCCAAAATCCGACTTTCACATTGTCGTCAACCCATATCTGAGTGGCATGTTTATGCCGCGCTCACCGCGTGATGTGGTGATGGCTTACATACGCAGCATGACATGATATGATGATCCCCCTCTCCCCGCCATTTGTAGCTTTGATAAAGAAAGTCTCACTAACTTAACTCCTTTCAAACTCCTCCTCCATGATCCAACCATGCGTCCTGCTCCAGATCTACCGCTGTACCCCCAAAAGGCCTCCCTAGACCACCCATCTCCCTCGCTTGACCCCCGTACCACCGCTTCCCCCGCAACCTTCTTCCTATCCCGCAATCTGGATGCCTCCGACTCGGAATCCAGTCTTCCCCCGGACGAACAAAATGATGTCAAAGATAGTATGTATGGAGTACACAGTCTAAGCGAAACGCTATTACGATCCGATCTGTCCGCAAGCTCGCCGCGCGCATTCTACACCGACAAAGGGTCCCAAGGCCACTCTCGTAGCCACTCGCTGAGTTCGAATGATGATATGACGAACACTCAAGACTCGAGACGCCGGTCAACGATCAAGCCGTCCGTGCCGGATGTGCGAGGTTCATCCATCCCGCCCGTCCCTGTTGGTCACGATACAGTCTCTCGCCCGTTAACCCCGCTCAACCCCGACGATGCGCCCTCCTTGCCTAGCAGTCCTAAATCCATTTCAAACCACTCCCTCCGACCTCTCGACGAGATATCCATCGCCGACGAAATAAACAGCCAGGCTATTGGATCTGGAGACGAGGATGAAAGACCTGGACCCTCTCCCCGCCTAGGTGCTAGTGGAGCACCCCAGCTTATCATGCCAAGTATCAAGATGCCTAGTAGGCGACCGTTTACCGAGCGAGGAAAAGCCATGGGACGGTTCAAGATACTTATTGCCGGAGCTTCCGGTAGGTTTGCCCAAACTATGACAATGAGTTAATAGCAATACGGCGAGTTTCCTTCGCGCTAACAACAAACAACAGGATCGGGCAAAACATCCCTTATAAAATCGATCGTTCAGACATGCGAAGACATCGTACACGTTGATTCCCTCGGTTCTCCTTCCCCGATAACCTCACTTGAGCGGCGTCGCTCATCACGGGCCCACTCCTCTGGATCAGTCCCCACTCGCGGGGCGCCCAGTGCTATCAACGAGATCTACGCTAGCACTAAACCGTACCCTGCCTGGTGGTCTGACCTTGAGGACTCGCGTGTGTTGCGGCGTCGAAAAAGTATCGGCGAGATTGTGCTGGAGCGAAATCTTTGTTTTGTTGATACTACGGCTATTTCGTTGAGTCGGCCTGGCCAAACAGATGCTATTTTGCAGTATATGCGTCAGCAATTTCACCGGGCTACTGCTGCTTTGAACAGTTCGAGTGTGGATATGCAGAATTTACTTGCTGGGAATGGAGGGTCTCAGGTTGATGCAATTATTTATTTGGTCTCGAATGGTAAGATTTGTAGCCCAGTGTGGTGTGCTAAAATGAAAAAGAGAAAAAAAAAATGCTAACAGACTCCAGCTACGCTCTCAACGGACATTGAATGTATTCGAAAGCTTTGTGAACTGACAAATGTCATTCCAGTCGTGGCCAAAGCCGATAAATTTCCACCGGAGCAAATTGAAATGACCAAAGTTCGATTTCACCAAGAGGCTCAGAGTGCTGGCATCAAACCATTCTTGTTTGGAGCACCGCCAGAAGGACTGGAAGGACTGGACCCCCAGCCACCGTACACAGTGTCATCTGAGAAAACCACAGACTTGGAAGTCATGGATGCAAGCACACTGATGAGCCCAGATTACGTACAACCACTCGTTGCATCGGAATTGGATATCCTGGTCCAAAAATTATTCGATAGAGAACACCTCGCCTGGATGCGCCATTCAGCTGCTAAGAAGTTGGTCCAGCGAGGTGGTGAATTCTCTGCTGTACCACCACCACCGACCGCACCTCTATCCCCTGCTTTCTCCGCAGAAAGATCAAGCTGGCAAACTGTATCGGCCGATTCACTGAACTCCTCATTCTGCTCCATCGGGGGTCCTTCACCTCCTAGCTATGCTATGGCGCGGCTTTCAGACTATACCCGCCACGAGGAGCGCATGGCCCAGGTCCATTTAGCCCACTGGGCAACGGATCTGCAGCGAAGCTTGCAAAATGAACGTGATCGATACGCTTCTCTGGCCCGGGGTGATCGGGCTGTTTGGCTAACAGAGAAACTGAGTGAATGCGTGATTGATGGCTCTCTGGTCCCGATCTCAAAGACGCCCGGCTTCTGCGGTCTATACACACCATCAAGCGACAAACACCCTGGTCTACATGCAATGCGATCTACTGCTGATTATCAAATCTCTCTGAGTCACCACGACCCGCTGGGTATAGTTGGATGGATCGACGACCTCGGACGACGGAGCTGGGCTCTTGTCCAAATCGTTGGCAGTGTCGGGGTTGTTGGTGGGCTGGCGCTCTGGTTAGCTCGGACGTGGGGATTACCGACTCGTAGCCTGGCAGATCTACACTTGGATTACTGGTACGGCACTCTTGAGCGGTGATTTATTCTCGCCCAAGAATATGTTCTTTGCATCTTTTACGGACGGAGCTGAACTTGGCCAGTCATGGACGGACCCAATGAGTTTTGGACAATGGGTTTTCTCTCTTGATTTTTCGTGATTTTCTCCGCGAACCCCTGGACCGGAAAAGTCCGCTTTGTTATGCTGGCGCTTTCGAGTTTAATGGTGTGGCGCTCATCCCTCTTATCTATTCCCCATCAAGTAGCGTTTGCTTTTTCCGGTGTTTTGCTTACCCTCCCTTCCCCCCTCCCTTGGAGTTTCGTTTACTTTGCTACATTTTTCGTGGAGAGAGTGCTAGACAACTCGATCGTGCTGGAATAAAGTAAATACACGATACGAGATAATCAAGAAAATCAAGTTTCCTGATATTGCCTTCAAGTTCCAGTTTTCATATACTAGTAGTTATTCACATTGTTCATTTCATTTTCATATCCTTATACACAGGTATCACCAGCTCAACTCAACCGATCATAGTGTACCCACTAGGTGCATCTAGTTGGAAGAAGGAACCAGCTCCTCAAACCGACGCAAATCCATATCCTTCTCGAGAAGGGGAATAACATAAGGATCGAAAGTCTTCCAGTAGGGGTTGTTCAGGTGGTACTCTTGCGAAGACTCCTGGAGGTATCGCTCGACGATGGTGAAGTCCTGCGGGTCGTGGACAGACTGCATCACGAACCAGGAAAGAGTCTCCTTGTCCTGGGAGTAGACGGCGGAAGCCTCGAGGAGCTTGGCGTGGAGCTTGGAGATGGACTCCTGGTCGGACTTGGCGCGCATGTCTGGAAGAGAAGCGTGTTAGCAATGACGTCTTTGCTTTGGCCTTACAGTATTCCAGAAAAGAAGAAAATTCCATTGGGAATTAAGGTTTGGACGCGGAGAATCAAACGGGGTAGGGTTGATACGTACGGACGACGATTGTGTAAACCATGGTGGGCGATGTGAGATTGGATGTTATTGAAGATGGAGGAATGGTAAGTTCTGAGAACAAAGACACGAAATTCAACCCCTCGATTCGGCGGGGCAATCGCGGGGCAGTGGTCCTTTATACGTATCATTTATTTCTCCCGATATTTGCATCGGTGTGAAGCCGATGTGGAGTCAAATACGAAAACCCCGAGGCCGCTCCCGAGGTGATCCCGAGTGCTTAAGTGGCGGATTTTGATGGTTCTGGGGCTGTGTATTGCGCTAAGGAATAACATTTTGGTACAGATGTAAGTAGACCTATTTTACTTACATTGTAGTATATGACTTCTCCTTTTTTTCCACTGAGAATAAATGAAAAGCCAGGCTTCAGGTGGCGTTGCTAGGCGGTGAATTAAGTTTGAATCTCTTGGAACAGAACCAGGGTCCCCTGCTGTGATCGACATACTCAACCCGTTTTCTTCTGTAAAGGCTGGGGTTTCATTATAATCGTCATTCCTAACCGAATAAATCTGGACTACTGAACTGAGGTGCTGACGGTGCTCCGTAGTTACAATCGGCCCATTATTTCTGCTAGGGTAATTTGATCCTAACGATCTAGGATACTGAGTAGATAAATGGGTAAGGTACCTCGAGTGATTTATTACATTATTATTATGAACAAGTAGGAGGCTCCCACATAGCTTGTTTCATCATATCTTTCAGCCTCTCGCCATCAATCTGATTGACATATATTACTTCACGCACACCGGGGGGTTTTAGAGCCGCTTGGTAGAGGCGGAGATTTCCGTAACTTGGACTCCCGTACGAAACATCAACATCGGCGTACACTATTCACTAATTAGCTCGATTTCCTCATAGCATTTTGAAATAAACAAGGTAATGTAAGACTTGCCTCTTGATTTGTTAAGGGCAATCGATCGGTCAACCATCAAAGCTGCAGCAGTCTCATCCCAGAAAGGAAATCTGGTACCATAATGGTCATGGAAGAGCCTGGTAAATGAGTTTTTGAACTGATAGACCTCATCCAGAAAGCCTTGAGTTGGCTGTACTTGATTGGCTACATTCCCAGCGAGAATAATTTCGGGAAAATCAGCATTTACTGCAATCTTGGCTGCCTCAGGGTCAATGATAAAGTTGATCTGGAAATACAAGTTGTGAGCACCCCTTTCACGGAGATAGATACGAGGCATGTACATACATCTGAATTGATATTTGCCTGTTCTAGGCTGCCACTAGTTTGAAGCATATTAGAATCCACATAGCCTCCCATGATAACTAGCTCCTTAGCCAAGCTAGCAAACAAAGGATCCATCCGGACAGCCAGTGCAATATTAGTCAAAGGACCGGCTGCATAAATAGAAATTTGATGGGGATAGTCGTGTACCATCTGGACCATAAAGCTTGCAGCATTTGTCGAATTATTGAAATTTGTTTTTGGAAATCCTTCAACAAATGCCTCTGGAGTAACTCTGTTCGGATCCCCAGAAGTGGGATTTTTCCCTTGTTGTTCCGCAGTCACGTTGAGCGGGCCAAGTGCCCCCTGAAATGGCAGTTTCCCATGTACCGACTCCCATGCCTGGAATCTTTCAGGAGTATTTATTAGAGGCCATGTCGCTCCTTGATATACAGGGATACAAGTGAGATTTCCGATTTCGAGATTCGCTAGGGCGTGAAGACCACATTGCTTTTGCCACGAATTTCCGGTCACTGTATGAAGTATAAGCAAATATTTAAGCTAGCACGATGCTGCAGTTAAAACCTGAAACAAGACCAAGAATCTCCATGCCACCTTTCATGGCAAGAAGGAAAGGCAAAAACCCAACTGCAAGCCAATCGTTGTCCAAAATGGCATATCGTTTTTCAGATTGCAGATTGGTTGCACCCAATGCCCCCATTATGGCGGCTAAAAATAATAACACCCAAACTTTTCCGTGTGGCCACATATTGGCGAGCGATATCGTACTGACAGTATAACGATGAGATAATTGGAATGTAGGAGTGCTGAGAACTGCCGATTTTATATTTATTAGGCCTTTGTCTAGGAGTAATTGTAATGATAATTGATCTGATTGTAGGGCCGAGCCGAAAGTAAGTCAGTTTATTCCAATCAGGTTGCAGGATTTTCAATAAATTCCCTTGGGATGGGCTCAATGTCTAGGCTGAGATTTCAGATGACGTGAACGTACAGCCCTTGCATACTGGCATCCGATAATGCTCACAACCTGGCAAATTATTGCTCTAGGATCATTCCCCTTCATTCTGCGAAGCAAGGGGTTAGTAGCTAATTCGGTATAAACATTCCAGCTTGAAACAAGCCCGCAAAACGAGACTAATGGCTCTTTATCAATCCCCTACAACGCCAATGAAAAGTGAAACAGTCCTTCGGGCCTCGCCAAGCTTCTCATTCTACACGAAGCCGCAGAAGCCTATGGGCCAGTATGGCAACCACGCTTTTATCTTTATGGCGTCAAAATCACCGCCATACTCAAGATACCTTGAATATCTCAAGACAAGAAAGTCCAGAAACGGACAATTACCCTCTATTAGAGCGATACGGCGTGGAAAACGTGGAAAGGCCAACTACTAGCCCGAATGGATCCACAACTTCCAGAACGAAGCTTGGACCTCAATCCAACGGTCCAGTGACTTTCATATGGAGTTCTCTTCCGAAAAAGACCCAAATTATTATTGTATTGTTCATCAAGTTCTCGGAAATAGCCTACCGGTCGTCGACACGAACATACTTATTCTATCAGCTGAAATGGTTTGATCCGACATTACCTGACTCTGCCGTGTCTGCTCAAGCTGGTATAATACAAGGGCTCTCTGCCGCGGTACAAATATTCAGCGGAATCATAGTTGGGCGCTTTGCAGATAAGGCATGTATTGGGAGGAAATACATGATCCTTGTTGGATTATTAGGCTGGATTATTTCCTCTGTTGGGCTGGCCTTTTCAAGGAATTTCGCATCAGTTGTGATCTTTCAGGCAGCAGGAGGGATATTGGATGGCAATGCTGCGCTTGTTCGCACGGTTCTTGCTGAAATAGCTCAAGAAAAAGAGTAGGTGATTTCACTCCTTATCATCAAGCTGACAATCTGCCTTGTCGATAGCTAAGCTTTAGCTGACATGCGATAGGCACCAATCCCATGCATTTGTATTGCTATCCCTCTTCGCCAATATGGGTGGTATGATCGGTCCCCTCATAGGTGGGGTCTTGGTAGATCCTGTACACAGTCAGTCACCAATGTTTGAGTCGGAGCTTGTAAGATGGCTATCTGAATGGCCATATGCTCTGCCTGGTCTTACGTGTGCTTTCATGTGCTGTGTTGCCTCGATATTGGTTTACTTGGGCCTGGATGAGGTATGTACTTCATGGAATAATATATTCCAGTTTATGCCAGGCTATTCTAATCAATATCAGACCCACTCAGGTGCTTACTACCGAAAAGATCGGGGCCGCCAGGCAGGAAAAGCTATCGCGCGATATCTATATTCTCGCCCCGGAAAATACAAATATCGTCCCTTGCGGGATTTTCCAGCTTCTGATAGAATGGAAGATGATGTGACGGTGGTTGAACATAGTTCAGCTGAGATACAGATGAGGCCTCATTTCTCAAGTTCCCACAAATCGCCAGTGCTTGGTATACTCTTGATGCCAGGGGTGTTCCTGACCCTACTTTCACGATTCATATTCACTTTCCACGACATAACATACAATACCCTCTCCCTAGTTTTTCTTCCTGCTCCTCGTGCTTCTCCATTCATTCATCATGGTGCCCATTTTGGAGGCGGCCTAGGGTTAACGGCTGCTCAGGTTGGGTTGGTGATGTCCATGTCAGGCTTCATTATTATTCCGCTTTCCCTTGTTGTGTACCCGAGTGTCTCTAAGAGGCTAGGTATTCTACGATGCTATATTATATTCCTACCGGTGGCTCTTGTTCTCTACACGGTGACGCCACTTTTGGTTTTTGTTCCCGATCGGCCTCTCCCGCTTTGGTTCACACTTGGAGCCCTTATGTTTCTGAAGGCGCTTTCTCGAACATTTACATGTCCAGCGTCAGCTGTCATCTTGAATGACTGCGTTTCGGATCCCCGTTCACTTGCCACGATAAATGCGGTGGGATCGAGCATCACCATCTCTGCCTCAAGTATCGGCCCGGCAATTGGAGGTTGGGGGTTGGGTCTAGGGTTCAAGTACAATTTAGTGGGTGCAGTATGGTGGGGACTAGCGATGATAGGCTTGGCACAGTGGTTTGTCTTGAGAATATTGAGAAATATTGGGCAAGCAAATAAATAATTCTCTGTAAGGACAACCGGAGACATCCCACGCAAATTGAGAATTAAAAATCAAGTCTGACAGTTGACGATCCGGCTAGTTTTGTCCAGACGCCAATGCTTGATCCAGATCCTGTCCTGTCAGCCTCAAAAATATCTCGCGGTAGTTTGCTCTCGTCTGGGCAATAACATTGTCCGGTACCTAGTTCGTTAGTTTTTATTGCAGACGAAGCAGACTTAAAGATGCTCATACTTTGACACCAGTCTTAGCTTTGAGATCGTTCACTGTTAGCCAGTCACACAAGAACTGCTCTAATTATGGTGTCAACACGTTGGGGCCTTCGAATTTTCCGTTTTTGGGCCTTCTTACTATCAAAGCTCTTTTGGGCTTGACCGACTGAATAGTCTTCGACAGACCAAAAACGAGAGCAATCCGGGGTTCTGGCGAAAGTTAGAGTAGAACCTTGATTATTTACGAGGAATGGGCTTACAGAATTTCATCAGCCACAATAATGTCGTCTGTCACCTCATCATGTCCTAGTATCAATGTTAGCACAAAATTGCCCATACCAAGAGTATCAATCTCGTCCATAGCTAACCGAACTCAAACTTTGTATCTGCAATGATAATGCCTCGATGCAGCTTTTCAGAAAATATTAGCATCAGTATGAAGAAAATACATGATTCACTCACAGCCCACTTATGTGCAACCTTGTATAACTCCAAGGATAGACTCTCCATCCTATTCGCATATCGTTCACCAACCATTTCCCGCGCCCTGTCCGGATGAATATTCTCATCTCTTTCGCCGTACGGCGCTTTGATAGCAGGGGTATAGATGGGACCACCAGGAAACTGCTGGCCATGCTTTAATCCTGCCGGTTGAGGCATACCATGGACCGTGCCTTTTTCCTGGTACTCGATCCAGGCGCTACCGGTGATATAACCACGCACAATGCACTCAAATGGGAACATTTGATACTTTTTCACCACCATAGAGCGGTTAGCTAGACGCGCTTTTTCTTCCATACATGCAATGGAGTTTTCTGGGGGCCCCATTGCAATGACATGATGTTTCAAGTTTGGGAATGAGGCAGGCAAAACTTTGAATAACCAATAATTTGTAAGCATGGTCAGGATATTGCCTTTATCTTCGACGGTGTTGTTGAGGAGGAAGTCGAAGGCGGAAATACGGTCCGTGGCAACCAGAAGGAGGGCTGACTTGTTGACCTCATAAATGTCCCTCACTTTCCCCTTTCGATGTGTTTGCCTGTTAGCCCTTGAAAATAGAGAGGGCAGAAGGAATTCAACCAACCCTGCGAATGAGCCGCAGCGAATTCAGAGTGGTACATTCCAAATTTGTGACTGTCATTTTTGTTGATTGAGGTATACCTGGTCCAATTGGATGATAGACTCAACAATACTCTCAGGTTGTATAATCTATTTAGAGTGTCAATCCAGCCTTTAATAGGTAGGAGGCAGTTCCAAGGTTTAATTAAGTTAGAGATGTGGATTCTACAGCCTAATATATAATCTCTCATACTCTCGCACGGACTATCGCCATCCAACAAGTTTTCCATTTAGTATATCTACTTTTGAATTCTTTGGGATATCATGATTCCAAGGAGAAAAATGAAAGCAGCGCCTACATAATAAAATAGCGGTGAGATAAACGCATCAGCAAGGTAAGGGGAATGAGGTGCGTTGGGGGTAAATACTGAAGAAGAGCTCCAAAAGAAGGCGGAGATGGCACTGATAGGACAGCAACGCAGCTTCAATTTCCAAACCACCGCACTCTGGAATGCAATATGGCGGGAATCCACACCGCAATGATCTGGTGGCTGGTTTTTACCACGAGAAGATGCCCAGCCATCCATCTTCTCCCATCCTGGCTCTTGTCTGGCCCATCAAGCTTAAATCCAGACACAGGATTTCTACAATTCCAAAGCTAAAATTATTTAATGAGCCAAAAAGCGACATTTACCAGTCAATGAAATTATGGCCTGCTTCAAGTTGGTGTATATAGCTGCAGGAAAGTGGAGTCGAAGTGAATTCGACGCAGAATCATGATGTCATTATATTTTACGTATCATATCTAACTTTTTTCTTCTTCTTTTAGAAAGAATACATAAGAGCAGAATGGCGAGGGATTAAATAAGATTCGAACATACCCTTTGTGTCTTTGAATTTATGAGGATGGAAACTCTCATTATCTTGTTTGCTGCCGTTGAAGAAGACCCTCAATATTCTTAACTCCAAAGGCCGCTTCGACTATTCTGTGACAAAAGTTTTGGCCATGAGATGCCGGGGGCCCAGTAGGTATATGAGCAGTGCTTTCCGTCCTTCTCTTCCCAATACCGCCATTTACCCTCGCCCACCGCATCCTTCCCAGTGCGTGGGTTATTGTCCTGTGATGGTGGGTGGGTATACCAACCATATCCCCGAGGTGGTTCAAATTATTTCCTTGCATCTATCATGAATTTATGATATGGACTGTGGTAGAAAGTTATAGTAAGCGCAGTAGCGGTCTGTTATTGTGGTAACGTATATGTAAAATAATTGTGATGCACTCTGACTAAAGAACATAGGATGGATAAATACCTAACTACCGGAATTTTCCCTCTGATTTCTAAGATTAACCATCGAAGCCGCTGGCACCGTAAAACAAGAACCATTAGAGCAATTCACAAAGACTTGAAACATCTCACTTCCACTCCTTACGCTTGCTCGGAAATGCAAACACTTTTCGGTTGGACCTAATCGTGAATGGATCTCAAAAGGATACGAATTGTTTTAAGCATATCATTCTCGCATATATATTTTCCAAAGCTAAATGATAAGATAAAATTTTTTGGATTGTGTGGATACTTGATTAATGCGTGAAAATGGGCTCGACATCTTCACAAAGATACAATCACATGGTATGACTAGCATCAATAGCGAATCAGAGAACTCTTGATAGAGGTATTCAACTCAAACGGCATTTTCAAGACATGCAGCAGACATGACTCTACCACTGCTCTTCGCTGCAACGGCTTCTGGACATAGCGGCCGCGATACATCGCAATGAATGTTTGATAGTCAGGATCATCTTCAATCATTTCCATACGATCGGCAACCCCAACGCACACATTATGAGCATCACCTGGGAGGTATTCACTAGCTGTCGGAGCCATCACGCGTAGCATTCGAGGGACGAATGTCTTCATCATAATTGAGAGGTACTCTCTATCGCCAGCAGTACAAGGGCGAATATCACTTCTTCCAAGGACAAGAATTGCTCTTCATAAATCAAGCATTGTCAGAAGCTATCATGGAGTAAAATGACTATAGGGGGGAGGGGACTTACATATAAAAGAATGTGTCCTTGACTTCCAGATCGACCCCCATTTGGTGCCTACCAATTAGCCATAAATGATTCGACCGAATGTATCGGGCATAAGCACACACCTCGGAACTTCTGCTAGGATAAGCGACGGCACAGAAATATTTTTCATAATCTTTTCCACGAATGACTTTGCCGGTAAAGGGTCCTCGACTTGGCCATCTGCATTTCTGCAGATCCCATCCTGAAATTCATAACAAGATGGTCCCTTGTCGAAATTTTGGCCAAATAAACTTCTTCATTAGAAAATTCTCCAAAGTAAGGGGCACCAGGATGGGCCTACATTTCGCCTTTCCCATTGAAGACAACAACGTTGGCTTCGATGGTCAGATGGTGCGGAAGGGGGACATCGCCGTGATTTCCATGGAAAAAGAAATAGCGCAAAGAGCCTTGGCCGTATGAAGATTCCATCATAATCGGTACCAGGAAAATGAGCAGTGATGAGTGAGACTATAATGGTGTGCCTTTTGGTAAAACCGCACACGGAAGTTTATGGGGAAGTTAGGAAATGTGGGCTTCGGAATCAACGGCTTTAGACTAAGGAAGGGGCCCACTAAATACTAATCATAGGTATAGTATTGTTTCATTCTCGTCAAATCAGACTCAATTTCATATCTTCTCTTGGGCAGACTTTCATCATTAGTGGTATCGCCCTGGCAGGTAAATATCCCATAATGACAAAGTGACGCCAATCCTTAAATTATCCCAGAGCTCTGGGAATAGTATAGTATGGGTTGTATACGGGCAACTGCCACGAGATCACCAACCTTGACACCTGCACTAGTTAATCATGATCAGCATTTTGTCTCACATACATGACCGTAACTCCGAAGATATATCCGGGTTCGGCTGGATAGGTAGTCCTGGATATCGAAAGTTTCCCACTGGCATCTGGATAAGTCACACATGTCTCTCCACTTCATCCTCACCTCTAGTTTCAAGTTCCTTCTCTTCTACATAATAGATACGTCTTCAGTACCAGTGTGATTAAATAGAACTGGCTTCACTGCCTTTGAACAACTTCATTCATTTGTGATATTCCAATTCGATTCTTATTCCCTCAAGTTCCTGCTGGCTCTACTTTATTCTGCCTTCGTTGAATCCCATTGAAACTGATACTATGCCTCCCCGCACTAATTATCACCAACTTCCAAGATACTGGCAGTACGATTTTGGCGAACTTCAAGCTTGTGCTAAACTACGCATAAGCATCAATTCCAAAGCCTAGCGACTAAGCAAGCCACTACATACATATGTCCAAGTTGGAAATGAACTTCACTTTTAATTCTAATTTCAGATTTAAATCTACAAAGGGCACTGCACTGGCAGACAAGCATGAATGGAAAGCAAGCCAAACATCAACGCCCGAATTAAAAAGATAAAAGTCAAAGGAACTCAAATCAATGGCATGCACTTGGTAAATAAAGAAAAGAAATCTCATTTCAAAACAATAGTGGTTAAGTTAAAAAAAAGCATCAAGGGTCGTGATCCCGTTCGTTTCCCATTTCCCGTAAGGTGTAAGAACTTTAGCAAAACAAGAGCCGGCAGGAAAAAACAAAGTCAAAATAAACACATTTTGCTTTAGCTAAGTAGGTAGCTTTACGCAGTTGAAATGCATTTAGTCGACCTCCTCCATAGCAGACTCGCCAGTAGCCTCAGCAGCAGGAGTCTCCTCAGCAGCCTTCTCCTCAGTAGTCTCGGCATCCTCATCGATGTTCAGACCGAGAGAGACAAGCTTGTGGATACGCTCAGCGAAGGAGGCAGGCTCCTCGATGGTGAATCCAGAGACGAGCAGGGAAGTCTCGAAGAGAAGCTGAGTGATGGACTTGACAGTGCGGTCGTTCTCACCGTCAGCCTCGACCTTGTTCTTCAGCTCCTTGATGATGGAAGACTTGGGGCTGATCTCGAAGGTCTTCTTGGAAGACATGTAAGAGGACATGGAGGTGTCACGGAGGGCCTGGGCCTTCATGATACGCTCCATGTTGGCGGACCAGCCGAATTGGCCGGTACGGATGGCGCAGGGAGCGCCCATCAGCTTGTGGGAAACGACGACCTTCTCGACCTTCTCGCCGAGGACGTTCTTCAGGGCCTTGGCGAGCTCCTCGAACTCCTTCTCCTCCTTCTCGCGCTCGGCCTTCTCCTCGTCGGTCTCCTCGAGCTCGAAGTCCTTGGTGATGTCGACCAGCTTCTTGCCGTCGAACTCCTTCAGCTGGGTGAAGGCGTACTCGTCGATGGGGTCGACGAGGTACAGGACCTCGAAGTTCTTTTGCTTCAGAGTGTCCAGGAAGGGGGACTGGGCGACGGCCTTGATGGACTCGCCGGTGATGTAGTACATGTTCTTCTGGTGCTCGGGCATGCGGGTGACGTAGTCGGCGAGGGAAGTCTGCTCGTCGCCGGTCTTGGTGGACTGGTAGCGGAGGAGCTTGGCCAGGGTGGGGCGGTTCTGGGCGTCCTCGTGGATACCGAGCTTGATGTTCTTGCTGAAGGCGGAGTAGAACTTGTCGAACTGCTCGCGGTCCTCGGCGATCTCGGTGAAGAGCTCGAGGGTCTTCTTGACGATGTTCTTCTTGATGACCTTCATGATCTTGTTCTGCTGGAGAGTCTCACGGGACAGGTTGAGGGGCAGGTCCTCGGAGTCGACGACACCCTTGACGAAGCTGAGCCACTCGGGGATGAGGTCGGTAGCATCGTCGGTGATGAAGACACGACGAACGTACAGCTTGATGTTGTTCTTGGTCTTCTTGGTCTCGAACAGGTCGAAGGGAGCGCGCTTGGGGACGAAGAGGATGGCGCGGAACTCGAGCTGACCCTCAACGGAGAAGTGCTTGACACCAAGGTGGTCCTCCCAGTCGTTGGAGAGGGACTTGTAGAAGGAGGCGTACTCCTCAGTGGTGATGTCGGCGGGGTTGCGAGTCCAGATGGGCTTGGTCTTGTTCAGCTCCTCCTCCTCGATCTTGGACTCCTTGACGGTCTTGGTCTTCTTCTTCTCCTCCTTGTTCTCCTCCTCATCATCGACCTCCTCGACCTTGGGCTTCTTCTCGTCACCCTCCTCGGTCTCCTCCTTGGTCTCCTCAGCCTCCTCGTCGGGGACCTCGGTCTCAGTCTCCTTCAGGACGTGAAGGTAGATGGGGTAGGAGATGAACTCGGAGTGCTTGCGAACAACCTCCTTGATGCGGGCCTCCTGGAGGTAGTCCATCTGCTCATCCTTCAGGTGAAGGATGATCTTGGAACCACGGCCGAGCTGCTCGCCCTCGGTGTCCTGGTTCAGGGTGAAAGTACCACCAGCGGCGGACTCCCAGATGTACTGCTCATCATCGTTGTGCTTGGAGACGAAGGTAACCTTGTCGGCAACCAGGTAGGCGGAGTAGAAACCGACACCGAACTGACCAATCATGGAGATGTCAGCACCGGCGGACAGAGCCTCCATGAACTGCTTGGTACCAGAGCGGGCAATCGTTCCCAGGTTGTTGATCAGGTCCTAGAAAGTTCGTGTTAGGATCGAGTATGACTCATCATTGGGTGGGAGGGGGG
>JAVMSB010000456.1:0-16871 GCA_031761475.1 Penicillium pancosmium | reverse complement strand
GGTTTATATTTATATTTATATTTATAAATATGTTTAGCCATTAAATAATCCAGAGTATCCTCTAAATATTATACTTATTCTATTCTCTCTCAGTATAGTCTAGGTGTTACTACTAGTTACTACCACCACTACTAGTATACTACTGCCAGTGCATCACCACTTCCGCTTTCCACCTCACTCCACCACTTCTCCCCTCCTCACCACCCCCGGGCGCACCACCACAATGCCCTCAACCTCGCGCAACACCATCCGCGCCCAAATAAGAAACAAAGGCGAATCACTCACCCCAGCCGACCGCGAAGCCCTCTTAAAACCCTACCTCCCGGATCCAGCAGACCTCACAACCTCCCGCTCAGCCCGCTCATCCCGCCGAAGCAAAAGCAAACAGCCACGCAAAACCCCGATCCGCACCTTCATCAAGTCACAAGTCCACCGTCTCGCCTACGCACTCACACATATCATCTTCGGCATCGTCGTCCGCTTGATCCAAGCCTACCATGCCGTCGTCGACCGAATTCTCGCTATCGTTTATCACCACCACCGCACGCCGGAATTGATTCGGAAGGATGTGCGCTCTCTTAAACGATTGCCGCAGCATTTGAGTGTAATTCTCACGCTGAGATCTGAAGATGACGCCCTCGCTGTCCTTATGGATGAAGTCGCTGAGCTTACGGCTTGGTGTACTTGCGCAGGAATTGCGCAGTTGAGCGTTTATGAAAAGAGTGGTAAGTGAAGTGCTCCCTGGCCTAGCCAGAGATGAGATGGAATGAGATTTCATGAAGAAAGCTGGACCATAGCTGGAACAATACAATAATTGACGCTAACCACTCCTCCTTCTCACTACAGGCGTCCTAAAATCCTGCATCCCAGCCCTCCACCAAATAATTTCAACAAAACTCGCCTCTTACCACGGCGTATCGCAACAACCCTCCCTCCAACTATACGCACCTCACCACGCCGTACACGGAACTCCCAATCCCAGCACTGCGGCCACAGACTCAATCGCCCTCCTCCTCCTCTCCTCAACAGATGGCCGCGAAACAATCGTGGACCTAACAAAAACTCTCGCAGAAATGTCTCAGAACGGAAAACTGTCGCCAGAGGATATTACCCCTGAACTCGTCGATGCGGAGATTACGGAGATCACGGCGCACCCGTTGCGAAATGGTGGCAGCTCTCGCCCGACCAACGGTGCAGGCACTGATACTGGTGCAGCAGGTGACGATCTCCTCAAACCCGAACCGGATCTGTTACTTGTTTTCGGCCCCTTCCTCAAATTAGATGGGTATCCGCCTTGGCAGTTACGGTTGACGGAGATGTACTGTACCGGTGATCGGAGTCATGGGGCAACCGGGGATGGGGAGGCGGTTGAGTATCAGGGTTTTATGAGGGGGTTGTGGCATTATGCTGGAGCTCAGATGAGGTTTGGGAGGTGAGGTGAGGTGGTTCCAAAGCGAAGGTATGAGAAGGAATTGAGATGAGATGAGAAGAGTGGTGAGAAATAGATTTGTCTTGGCTTAGGTGCTAGTGGTGATGGTGATGGTCATGCATGGGCTATGTTATACCCTGTGGTCTGGTTGTGGCCGCGTTGAGCTAATTCTGACAGCACTATCTTTGTTGTGTTATATTATATTGTATTAGTATTATATTAGTTTTATCTTGTTCTACTACAAGGTTCATCACTCCAGGACAATTGGTATTTTACAGTGACTAGTGGCAGCTCACAGGCGCTGTTTATATGGACACTCCCGAGGTCATTATCATTACAATACACCCCAGCGCTAAGTAACGGTAAGATGGGCGCCGAAAACGGATGCATTCGACGCTAGGTTAAGTCTTCATTTTACCAACTTCTTAGTCATTGAATCTCTACGTGACTAGAATTAAACCAGTCTTATCGTTTGCTCCCGGATTGCTTTCTGAGTGCTCATGGCTACTCAGGGATCAGCTCCAGTCTAGTCAGGGGGCTCTCGGCAGTTGATCATGTACGTCACCAGTATTCTATTTGCCTGATATCCGCTTGAGGCTGTTTGTATAAAATAAAAGGATGACTGTTAGTTGTTTGAGCCTCGCCAAGCCTTCGGCGATACATGAATAGTCCTCCCTCCTATCTGCTCTGGTTTCTTTTCAGAACTATCCATTCGAAGCACACCTTCAATTATCATACCCATTTACCCTTGGCTCAATCGCTGACTTTTGTTTTAGTTTACTTTCTCTGGTTGCTCTATGCGATGTTAATCTTCCTCTTTGTTCCCCTTCGTTCGCCCTGCAAATCATTACATTTTCTTGCCACTTTTGCCATCATAATTTCTGAAGCCTTCTTTGGCTGTATGCTTTAGCTTGTGTATTTATTGGAGGACAGCACTCTTTATGTCGATTGTTGAATCCCTTGTCATCATGAGAGCAAAACAGCCTACTGTTGAATACTACCAGTAACGTCGTCAGTAACTGGACAGAGGTATTACCCAGCAACAATCTGCCTTTTTAATTAAAAGCAATATTGAATATATCAGAAAACTATGGCAAAAGGAATACCTCTCTCTAATCGCGAATCCTTTGAGGCTAATTGGGCTCATTGCTCCTACCAGAATTTCGCGGGTAAAAGATACATAGCAATCTAATATAAAACCTAAATTGAGCCTCAGTCCGTGTAAAGCGTCACACGTAACGGTACGGTTGCAGACAAGCTTGAAGGCCCGAATACTCGAGGTAAGTATCATACAGGAAACCCCGTTTCACTGCGCTCCATCACCCTTGACATTCAACAGTTTCTTCCTTTTTAGCTAGCAAATCTTCTCTCCTACGCGTGGTTTTTACGAGCTCTGCAGGGCTTGCGCTTTATATCACTGTTGCCAGGAAAATGATTTAATAAGAATATTAATCAATTTTGCGGTTGTCCCTCGTCACATTTGTAGTATTCTTTCGACATCATCCATCCCTGTCATTTTTTTGACCGTATTGTCCAACGATCCGAATGGTAAAACACTTCCAATCCGCACTAGCCAAGCCTTATTTCCTCTCCAAATATTGGATGGAGGTTGACTTCTTAAAAGGTCTGTCACAACCAAGTTTGCCCATTTTTGTGCCGGCATACCAGAATCCTCAAACATCTCACCCCGAGTCGCCCTTTCCACAACCTCTTTTGCCTTTTCATAAATTGACCCAGCGGGCAAAAAGCCCCCTTCATCCTTTCGATGATTCTTGTGAAAGTTTGATTGAACAAACCCGGTTTTGAGGTCCACGACTCTGATACCAAACGGCTTGAGCTCTAGCCGCTGTGTATCTGAAAATATTGCCATCGCAGCCTTCGAGGCGTTATATGCAGATTGAAATGGCGCGGTACATAAAGAGGCGACGGATGTGTGATTAACAATCATCCCCTTAGACTTTAGCAACAGCGGTAGAAATGCCTGTGTGACTGCAAGACATGACCACACGTTCAGGTCAAATTGCTTTTTGGCCTCTGGTATCGAAAGATCTGATACTGGCATATAGTATCCACCGCCAGCGTTATTGACTAGAATGTCAAGTTCGGGCACTTGTCTAACACAACTCG
Organism: Penicillium pancosmium; assembly: GCA_031761475.1. Taxonomy (NCBI): domain Eukaryota; kingdom Fungi; phylum Ascomycota; class Eurotiomycetes; order Eurotiales; family Aspergillaceae; genus Penicillium; species Penicillium pancosmium. The sequence goes on along the minus strand of JAVMSB010000456.1, from coordinate 13,315 downwards.
TAATCGAACTTTCCGAAAGTACGTCCAGGCAAAGTGTCTTGATGCCTCGAGATGCCATTTCTGTCATCTTGGAGACATCTCGTGCCGTCGCATATACCTCCAGTCCGTTTTCATGGAAGGCTATCGCAAGGGCAGCACCCAAACCGCCGTCGGAGCAGCCGGTTATAAGGACCTTGCGATTGTAATCGGACATTGGGAAACGTAACAGAACTTCTCGTTTTGGATTATGGAAAAGATCGAGGTAAGTCAAGATGAGAAGGGATTTCCGTGATTTTCAATTGCATAGACAAATGCTACAAAGGTCTTTTATTATTGAACAAACGCGCCATTAGTCAAGACGTCATTAGATCAAAATAGGAAACAGAAGGGTCACAAGGGCAAAATGGTCAACATCTCGTGTCTCGTTAGGTTTTCTTATCGGATTATCGAGTCGGATTATCTAAGGTTTGTCAAGGTTATCCCAGGGTTTGCCAGGCGCCACGCCACGCGGCCCACTAGAACTCTAGAACGTCATCGATGGGCGAGCCGCTCATCTTCGTCAATAACACTAATGTGAGGCAGATACTAGAAGATGGTACGGTAGGCTTCTGCCCCACGACGCGGCCATTGCCTGGAGGCGTTCAAAAGCCTGGATAGGAGACGGCGGGCCCTGGTCTCTAAAAGATGTTTGAACATTGGCATCCAGCCTATACTATTTCGATGACCACCCCCGTCCACTGTTGAATGTACTGCTCGCCATCTTGAAATATCCTACTATGTCACCAGCGTTGCCATCCGCAACCCGTTGGCATCCATAATTGCACAAGAGGAAAGAAAGTCTTTACAAGAAGGCTACCAAATACTCCAGGGAGTGTGATGTTGATATTCAGGCTATTGTACGAATGAGGAAAAGCGGCAAGATCTTTACCTTGACCCCCAAGGAAGAAGGGTAGCCGTTATCGGAAAGTCAGTTGGTAGGCGTGAATAAAGTCACTTCTAGGTGCGTTAAATTCGATCGTTAACTGAACCCAACAAGAACACAAGTCATCTAGTGCCCATTCACAACATGCCCATGTGCTGAAGAGGTTTGATCATATTCTGTATCACTACGCGATTTGTATCTTCATTAACTAAATCATCTGAGAATGGAGCTTTAGCGCTGGCTAAATTTCAGAAGCCTTTTAGGAACTGCATTAAGGCTCTCATTATAGTATTATATGGCCGCCCGCTGGTATGAAGGGGTGGGGGAAATAAAAGGATGACTCGTAGCCGATGGGTGCTTTGTAAGAATAAAGGTGACCGCCATTCGCAGGGACTTATTAGCCTCTACTCTGGAACCATGGTCAGTTTAGGCCATCGACAATTATAAATTATGATATAGACATGATGTCACTTCATCCTGTAGACTCCTCCTCGTTGGTGTATAGATGTTCTTCTGTACATGCGAGTAACGCCTCGATAACTAAGTACTTTCAAGTGCATTGTTTACATTAGGTAATTGCTGTCAATCATTCGAGCGATGGTGATGGACTTCAGTCTACTCTTCTGGCTCCTCAGAGAATATGTAAATCCCACATCTCTCCTACCTTCTTTGAAATACTACTACTGCTACTAGTACTAGTTCATTACTGACTAACTACCACTATCCTCCAGTTGGACAACACGGACCTGGCTAGCCTAGCTCTCACTTGCCGTCAATGGAACTACATAGCCACCCCTTCCTTGTATCATACAGTCCAGTTCCACAACCCCGGTCGCATTGCGGCAAACGATCTTCTCCAGTTGAAATTGGAAATATTCGGAGACCCGCGATTCACGCAAATTAAGCATACTAAGCGGGTACTGATCACGGGTTCCTGGTATGATAGCTACCACGCCATTGAGTCGAATTTGGGCTCTGAGAGCATCCTTTCACCTGCTGCAAGAATGCTGAATACGATTATTGCGTCATGCGTCCTCCGAATGCCGCAATTAAGGGAATTTATGTTCGTGTTTACATACTACTGCTAGTGGTTTCACATTTCTTGCGTGGGATAACACCGCTGACTGCATCCAACACTGACAGTTGGGACCTGACCGTATCCACCACTCAAAATCTCGTCACGGCGGTCATGCTCACGCCAAGTCTGGAGATCCTACAGCTGCGAATGGGTACTGACAATACACCATCCCCATATTTCCATCCATCGTTAGAGTTTCGACCTCCAATTAATGTCAGAACTTTGAGTTTGATTGAGATTGATGATGAATCGGTTCTAAGGTCGCTAGGCGTCGCACTTTCGAATTCCACTAAATTGGAAGAATTGACTATATGGGCTGACACTGAAAGCGCGTTATGCTTTAGCAAAATCGCTAGTAACTGGGACGGGCAGCTCCTTTCCGAATTGAGGTCTCTTGACCTCCGAGGATTCACGGATTTGGGAACACCTCGTTGTCCGCTCTGGGGCTTGATGTCGCCTGTCAAGCTAAAATCATTGACTCTACACGTCGGCTCTACTTTCGATGTTGCCGACTGTACAAGGTTCTGGGAGAATTCCGTCGAAGCCAAGTTGCGACCTAGACAGCTTTCTACCGATTTAGTGGCTGATGGTCTCGTGGAGTTCATTCATTCCTTTAGCGGCCTGGAAGCATTGAGCATTGCATCGCCAAACAATGTATTACTGCCGGAACTGCCTTCCCTTCTAGTTCAATCTTTGCGAGTGCAGCATTCGGCGACGCTCAAAGTGCTCTCAATTAATCCTCGAGGCTACATAGCAAATTACATGGACAAGAATTTACTGAATGAGATGGCGACCGGCTTCGCTGAAGCTGAGGAGTTTCGGTTCGGAATATTTCAAATTGACACTGTGAATAACGCCATAGTCACCTTTCAGAGATACAGGTTCATTTGCTGATCATGCACTAGCAACAAGCGATTCAGGCGGCATTGAAATCTCCTCGAATCCGCTTGCTCCACATCGACACGCATATTCAAGCTCAAAAACAGATTGAATCTAGCCCGGAAGAATTCGTACTCCAGTCCCTGCATGATGGCCTCGCGAAAAATCTCAAATACTTCATATTTGATGATGGCCCTCTATATAAAGTTCTACGCCATCCACTCCGAGTGATCAGAGAGAGCTTGCCGATCGGATATATTCACGATACATTTCTGTTTCAAGAAAAGGTTTTCGGTTGGGTCCAAAGGACGTAATTGAGCATATACAATGCAATCAGATTACATAAATACTGGCTTGGAAGTTCTATTTATTTTGCATTCGTGGTTCTGTTGAATCAAATTGGCAGTTTCTGTGAGAGGAACTGGACGGAATTGTGAGATATTTTCCCCTTCCGTACTCTAATCTCAAGGCCATGACATTTTCATTGACTCCCAAAAGGTCTCACCCGGTCCTGCTACCCATACGATAAGGTCACGGTATAAGGAATGCGGAGAAGGCGTCCATACATTGTCGGGGCCACCTGTTGATATATCACCTTGCTTACCTGCTTGCATCGCACGCAAAATCCCCAAAGATTGATAGAACTGGATCGTCTTAGCAGGATCAGCTAGACTGAGTAGCATCATTTTGATATCAGGCATATATCACATTCCTCACTTTAACAATATAATAGACACACGACAAACTTATTAAATAACCTTCCATGCGTAGGATGAAATCATCGTGGGCCTACTAGTAGATACATGTGTATGCCGCTGGTATATTTCCTGACAGATTTCTGGTAGGGGCATACCACCCCGATTATGTGCGCTGAAGTAGATAGATTTATAGGGTCCATGAAGATATCACCGACCCACTACCACTTGTCTGAAAAGGATATGGCTCAAAAATAACAAGAAGGGAAGGCTCTGTATTTTTTACAAACAGAATGTTGGAAACCAAAACCTGTTTGGGGAAAGGGGAGCAGTGAAGAACGCAACCAACCCGGTCAGCCAGCATTGACTCTCCCACACGGTGACGTCACAATGCGACTCTACCGATTGATTTAATGACAACCATTAACCATCATTTTTAGAAATATTGTTTTGTATTATCGAAATCATGCCATCATTTACAGGATCCTGCGTCTGTCGCAAGCTTGAATACAAACTGTCCCTGGCGTCTCCTGAAGATGCGCGGACCTCGCTCTGTCACTGCCGAAACTGCAAGGTAAATCGAACTCCAGACCTGTACTCAGATATTAATGCTGACAAGCAAACAGAAAGCATTCGGAACTAACTACGGACTAACTACCAAGGTCCCCAAGGACAGTTTTCAGTATACGAAAGGGACCCCGAAGCAGCACGCCGCTGATAATGGCTCTGGTGTGACGATCTACCGCGAATTCTGCGATACATGTGGTAGTTTTATTCTGGAGTATGGGGTATGTGGTAATAGCACGGGAAAGCCGCATAACCTGTCAATCTAACAAGCTACTGGAATCTTTGATTCCTCGCAGGAGATGGCCAAAGACAAATTTCGATACATCGCGGCCGGCTCTTTCGATGATCCTGAAGCATTACCACCGAAGGGTGAGTTCTTTGGTAAGGCTCGAGCAAGCTGGATGCCAGAAATTCCCGGTATGTTCAAGACATGAAGTCAAGTGAAGTTAAATGGTGCTCATATGTGCAGATATCTTTCATAAATGGGAAATTAAAGAGTAGAGTATGAATACTCGATCATGGTTTAAGGAGGCAGCATCGGTTTATCTTGCTCTACTGCCGTGGGCGGTTGCCCTTAATTATACCGTCTATACGTCAAAAGAGGATAATTCTATTACTTGCAAAGAGACATACTAGTATCATCTGGCACAATGCGTAGGTTTAAAGACGTGAGGAATCTTAACAAATCGAGCTTGAGTTCGTGCTGACACAGCCGCCGCTGGATTTGTCGTCGTAGATAATTGCTGTCGTGCGTTATGTGGATGGGAGGTTATGGGAGGATTGTTAGATGGGGAAAAGAATGGGAAAAGGAAAGGGTATTCAAAGCGGCTGGGTATTCACTTACAGCTGAGCTCATTCTAATCTCTACCGAGGTTTACATGTGACAACATGGCCAGGCTATGGAGTAACTTGGTCGATCTGCAGTACTACGGATAGCTGGCTTGCCGCAAGATGTATTTATAGTTTCATTTCTTTAGCAAAGCAATGCTATAATAGCGTCAGCTCAACACTCAACATTCTTGAATCGAAAGATATTACTTTTACTTTAGGTCCTTTCTTCGCTCATCCATGGATTCTGCTCTTCAGCGACCACCAGTAACTGTACGAACCCGCCAACACCTCAGTCATTGTGAACACGTCTTTGAAATGAAAAAGAATATACTAGACGCTGCTTTTTGTGGGGCAATAAACCCAAGAAAAATTGGAAAAGAGAGAATTTCTCACGATTATTATGGTAAAAATAGAATAGGTGGTTGTAGGTCATGTTATTAGGCACATAACTCAGGCAACATCCGTTCGTTACACAGATAGTACGAGACCTTTGTGTATTCAGTAACAATCATAGTTTATTCAATAATCATAATGAAGCAATAGCTCTGTTTCTCTATTCCACCAACATCGCCTTAATGATCGCGCTGATTCTGCAGCTTTTCGCGGAAAGCATTTTCTTCCCTAACGATCTCCAACGGAAGCGTTTGTCCAACGCCAAAAAGGATAAAAAGCGCCCATTTCCAACGGAAGGGGTTGACCAAGACGAGAAACACAAACCAGTATATCAACTCCGTGTATGTAAAGAAATCAAATGCTCTAGGTGGCGCTCCCTGCTTCATCCAGCGGGTAAAATCAATCCAGGTTTTCATGCGTTCTTCTGTCGGCTTGGTGAGCGGATCCGTCAGGAACATAAGCAGAAAGCGCGTATAAATGCCTATATGAATGTTTCCGACCGTTCCGATGGCGTTGACGTAGGTGCTATTATTGGCGCAGATGCTCAGGTGCTTTGGTGGAAACACTTGAAGATACCAATCCGGGGGAGAGTAATTATCTTCGAACGAATCCTGGGGGAGGAATGAGAGTGTTGGTCGCTTAAAACCAGTTGCCATGATGATAATATCACCTTCGACAAGCTTCTCCTGGCCAGGACCACCCTTAGGAGTATCTCCTGATCGATGATTGAAGAGGATGCCAGTCTCTTTGACACTATCAATATCACCACGTAACCAACGGGCCTTGCCCTCTCGGATGAGGTTAAATAGATCTGAGTTCGCCATTGGAGTCGTCGTAAATAGACCACTTTCAGGAGCAATATCTTCTAAATCCCGATAGAAGAATTTGCGAAGCAACCACTCTGGTAACCATGAAAGAGATATCTCTTCGCCCCAGATGTTCATAGCCAGCAAGGACTGTACCAGAATATTGCGGGGAATGATCCATTTGTCTGACCTTGAAAGGACGTCAATTTCGGAGGCTCCAGACGAAACTGCAAACTCCAGTGCTTCAATGGCACTTGCGCCGCCTCCGATGATAAGAGCCTTCTTCCCTTTGATGTCCTTCCCGTCGAGATTTGATGAGTGGCAGATGGTACCCTTGAATTGATCTTGATCCGGTAAAGTGGGCATTTTGGGATCTCCGCAGACTCCGACGGCTGCAATAACGCCGTCAAAGCTTCCATATTTTTCGGGGTGATCGTTAATGACCCACTTGCCCGACGATTTTGCCTTTTTAATAGAGGTAACCGGCGTTCCGAATTCTGTGCGCTCTTCGAGGTCGTAACGTTTCCACAGATCGACGATCTGGTCGCGAATTTCGTGTTGAGTGGGATACGCGTGTTTATATTGCACGGTTGGGTGGAAGCGATACATGATGCTGTGTATTTGCAATGCCGATGTCGAGTTGACGCGCTGTAATTGTGAGTGGTAAATCGACTAATTTTGTGGCTTCTTGTACGTACACTCCATATACCTCCTAGTCCCTTCTCTTTCCCGCGTGCCTCAAATATGTGTACCTCAAAGCCATGGCCAATACAATGCGCTGCTGATGATACACCGGTCAGGCCGGCACCGATAATGGCGATTTTCCTTTTAGGTAGGCCCTTGTTGAAGGATTTCGACGGGGAGCTCGAGGGTCCAAAGATCCACGCGAAGAAATTTTGAGTGGTGAAATACAGTATCGAGAAAAGAGACAGTATTGGATTCATGGTGAGCAGAGGGGAAATGGGCGAATGACGATCAAGTCGAAGGGCCCTAGGAAGGTCAGCCGTGAATTGTGAAGGTAGCAGGAGGTGAGCCCGACGAAATTTTTAGTATTAAATCAGCTCAGACCGCACCTCAAGCTATAGCTACCGTCAGCTATAAGAGAGTGACGTTATTTTGGACCATCAGACAGGTTGTGCCATCAAATTTTCAACAGAAAACACATGGGGTGCCGTGCGCAGGGCATGACGTCAACTGCAGGCGGATGCAGGATCTAACCTCTCACCCGAAGCTGAATCAACTTGCCTTTGTCAAATGGAGAGTAAAGTTGCGAGATAATACATATTCAGAATAATGATGACCAATCAATGATATTTTATTCCCACGTGTTTCCCCCGGTGCCGTCTCGAGACGTTCTTAAGAGACAGATGTTTCGTACATGCCATTCTCTAACCTATACCCCCAAGAATTGAAACAAACCCGATAATTTCCTTCGGTTCGATAAAAGAAGTTCTCTGTTTATAAATCGAAATAGATTAATTTCGCCAAAGGTCTTGCTGTCTAGTTTAGCGCATAAAGTCTAGTGCGACGTATCTGCCTTGGGTCGTGCCGCTTTGGATCTCTTGCAACACATAGTGATAAAACTAAAGAATATTTCGCCCTTGAAAGAAGCTTTTTATCTACCTGATAGCAGAGGCTTCTAGTACGCATTAGCCATTGCTGAGTGAGTATTGCGAATCACTAGACAGATTGGGGAATTGGACTCTGTTTTCAAGTTATTCGTGCGAAGATCGCTGCTGTTCCTGTCCATATACGTGAACAGACGTTAACTTGACGTCAAAATTGAAGAACAAGAGGTTTGAGCGCGCAATCGAGATAGTCCCTTATCCTGAATTAATTCACAATGCCCTGCAAGATATTAGATGAGTTTCCCCTGGTCTGCTATTTCTTTCCTCAATCATTTCCGTGGCCGATACCCTTCTCTCTGAAACGACTAATCATACGGCTTTATATTGCTATAATCCATCCCATACCCTTCGGTGTGGTACTAAGTCAATATTTATACTATTCCAACGCAGTAGCCATGGTACGTGCAATAGGATCGTCTTGGGACTCAAAACAGCGATATCCGCGCGCACGAAGCCAAGAACCTCGGAACCCACTTCCAAGCACAATTCATCGATGGCCGCTAACTCGTAGTTATATCAGGCTCCCATCGATTCTATCCTTGCAACAAGGCAGTCTAGTAGTGGCGAAAGCTGCCCGAGTACCATTTCTAGTGGTGGTATTGCGGGCATTGTCCTCGGCTCGATTGCAGGGACCCTGCTTCTTATCTGGCTCTGGCGTGCTTGTCAATTGCCTGGTGCTACAGGCAGCAACACCAGCTCTGGCGTTGTATATGAGTCGCCTGTGGTGAGCAGCCCCTCCGGTCGAAGGAGACGTCGCGGTTCCTCCGGTACTACTTATGTTGAGAAGCCCACAAGTACACGATTATATAGAGATGAAGTGAGAAAACCAGCTCGGGTTTATGCGGCGGGCTATTAGTCACAAAGGCAATGCGCATAAGAAGATGCATGTTGCGGATAATTTTGATTTAAGAGTTTGTTGATTATTGTCGAGGGAGGTTGGAATGGATGTAATTTTGATTGAATATTGCTGATCTTGTTTTGTTAATTGGCTGTGCAATGTCTTGCGGTGATCCGCTCTTATTAGGTATCAAAGGCCTGCCTTTTATCTTTCAGATTAGTAACAAGTATGACATTTTGGTAATCAACTGGCCATAGTCCTCACTAAGCACACATTGGTGACGGCTATAAAGCACTATTCTGTACATGCAATAAAACCTTTTCTTACTCCTAGCTGATTGTACACCTTCTACAATGTAATCCTGAAAATGCAAACGGCTCTTATCAGAGGGCAGAATAGGGTATCATGAATATTGCAAAGGTCTCGTTATAGTGAGTAAACTAGCTGAGGACTGAGCAGAACTTTTGAATTATAAACTAAATCAAACGGAGAGAGAAATCGACAGGGGGTAACTAAGCTAAAGATTAACATATATAGTACTGGAAAGAGGGAGTTCGAGTGAATATCGAAAACAAGTAATTGATAGGTGGAAGTGGAGATTATTTATGTATTGTTGAAAGCGTGAGATAGCTTGGAAATCTTTTAAATTTATGATTCAAATCAAAGAAGATACTAAAGATCGGAGAAGGAAGAAGAATAGGTAGCGCATACGGCAACTAGATAGTTAACTTAGTTACACTTAATTCCCTTGGTGCCTATATTATAAGGCATCGATTGCAACAGACATGTGATTCCCTCCACTGTGGACCTTTCTTGTTTTGAGTTTTAGTTGGCCAAGGTGTACCAACACCTGAATTAAATTCTCAAAAACAGGTAATTACCGGTAATGACTTGAAATCGACCCGATCATGGCTTATCCATAATGGCACGTGCCTGTCACACAGCCGATGTAGAAACAGCAGGTTGGTGGTTGATTTATGATGTATGAGGCTGACCACAACGCAGCCGTATCTTCCATGACTCAATTGTGACGAACATCTCCGGTGCCTATAGGGCCAAATAATATAAATTGAGGATTTCACCCAGGCCAACAAGCTTCTCAACAGCATCAGAACTACATCTACTACATCCAATTTAATTCCAAAGCCACGATCACACATAATGGAGACTGCCAAGGTTCGCAAATACCTATCCTAACAGGGATACAAATGCCATGAGAACTGTAGGCTAACTTTATGATAGAACGCCGCCAACTATGTCTCAGAGTCCGTCAAGGGCACTGGTCATGAGACTTCCAAGGAGGCCAACAAGAATGTCGCGAAAGACTCTGATGTAGGCATTGGCAGCCGTGCTAGTGCCGCAAAGGACGCTCTGAAGGATAAGACCAAGGAGGAAAAGCACGACACCAAAGCTGATGCTCACAAAGGTAATTGAGGTCTTACATCTTACTATTACCGCATTTCAATACTTACACATTTGCAGAGGCCGCTAAGCACTAAGATTCCTTCGTGCTGAAGACGATGCCACTCTATCCGTGTTATCGCTATTGTTTGGTGATGAATTGCTTCCAATTTGAGAGGTTTCGATGATGAATGGCAACGACCATGACAATGTTTTGCGAGGAAAGCGTATTTAATGATATGGTTGAAGAATCTTAATCACAGATTGACATGTTTCGTATAAAGAGCCATGCTCGCTATGTTTCGGAGTGCCGTTATTGCATCTGTACTATCTTAGCTGTATAGTAATCGCTGCCTTGAGGCTTCACTGTTCCATTTACCTATTTACTTTCAGATTCCAGCTATCAGTCAAGGTAGTAAATATTTTCATTGTCTCTATTTGGGCAACTATGAAAGTAGGACTCTGGGCATTTGATGGCAAATACTCGGCGTTTAAAACGCGGCCAGAGAATTAGAACACAATACCTAACACGTGCAATGAATAGGATTTATTACCCATGGTATCAGCCATAGAACATCAGTGATGAGATTGTTTGCTCTAAAAGCGAAGGTGGACGCATTCATGTTCCGTTGGAATGGGCTTATATAAACTTGGATATAAAGGAATATTTTTTTATACTTGGCTAGATGAGGCTTGATCCGTATAGATCGTTGAGGCAATCCTTATGTTACAATATTCGATATCACTTAGCGTTGGGGTGTAATATAATATATTAAATGATCGCCACAATATAGACTGGTATCAAATGCTGCCAGAACTGGAAATGCAGATGCCAATGCGAATGCCGATGCGATGCGATGCCGATACCGCGCAGAAAAGAAAGAGAAAAAAATCAGAATCAGAAACAAAGAAGAAAAAAATACCAACATCGAAAAAATGCCGGCGCAAACCCCCCAAATCAAAATCAAAGCCATAGTCAATTCGAGTCAATCCAGTAATCCGTCCGTCCAGCCCATAATCCCACAAAATCCAGCATCAATCCACCGTCATATAATCATTATCATTCCTGCACATGGGAGGGTCCCATATGCATCAATCCACTCCACTCCCTTCTCGCGAATCGCTAGTGTTCGCAAGACCGCATCATCGCATCCATTGCTACTCAACCCCCCATCCTCTCATCCCCATCCAAAGCCCACTCCTCCCACGCAGCAGGCCTAACACAATCCAAGCACCTAACAATCTCAACGCCCTCAGAGACCCCCTCAACCGCACAAGAAGAGCAGATCTTCCGCCTGGAACAGCCGAGTTCATCGTATGGATCGTCCTCTGCAGCATGAGCCGCAGTTGTAGGTGTAGGCACTGCGCCGGGGCATGATGATCCGTCGCAGAGACGTAGACAAATATAGCATGCGCGTTGGGCGCAGAGATCACAGTCTGCGTAGGCGTCTAGGACTTGGCGGGTTGTTGGGCGGCGATGGCAGATATGGCATGGGCGGAGGGCGGAAGGGTGTGTTGTAGATGTAGTTGTTGCTGAAGATGGTGCTGAAGTTGGGGTGGTTGTAGGGTATGGGATTGGGACGAGGGTTTTAGGCGATACCGGAGGTGAGTAGGGGTCTTGGGGTGTTGCGTAGATATTTGGGGATAGAAGAGACGATTGGGGCGTCGATGTTAGGAGGTATGATGAATGTTGTGGGTATTGTTGGTGTGGATGTTGATGTTGATGTTGTTGCAGCTGCTGAAGTTGTTGGAGATGGCGGCGTTTGCGGGGAATGCATCTTGGTCTGAAGTCGAAGTCTTTCTCGGTTGATTGTTCGTGGCCGTGGCTGTGGTTATGGTTGTGTCGGTGGACGATATATGGATCGCAGTTTGCGTGGTCCACCATAAATGGGACAAAGGAGGTTCTATTCATGCCATTTTGTATGTTAGATTTGATGCGTTGGGTTGGGCTGGGCTGGAGTAAACACGAGAGGATCTCACGGGCGAGTTAAAGGGTCTTCATTTTCACGCTTGCGTTTCCTCCAGGCGAGGGCTTCGTCAGCGAATCCAGGCATGTGTTTCCGGGATATGTTCAACCAGGGAAAGGGTGGGTATAAGAGGTTGAGGGAAGTGAAGTCGAGGGAATAATGTGAAAGGGAGGTGAGGAGGACCTGGCAGAAATTCCCAGCTGCCCTCACCGCCTGGGGGCGGTCAAAGGCGAACATAGAAGCATACAAAAGTACACTGTTGGGAAGCTAGAATTATTCATATCGCTTATTTATTTAACAAAAACAGTATAAACATAGGAAAGAGCCTTTAGAAGCTTCCAAGTTTGAGCAATTCAAGTTTCTTTAGTTGTTGGTGTAGATCTACTGCCAGTGAGCAGCACATGCTCGTTCGTTTGCTTCCACCAACGGCCACGCCTGCATATATATTGATTATTTTGATTATTTATATGCCCTTATCCGACAACATTTCTCCCTCCTTTTCTTATTCCTCTTCCATTTCGATTCTACTCTTTTTACCGCCACCCTCATTTATTTTGGTCGTCGTACTACCTTGGAACATCGCACACTCCGTAGTGCCATCGCAGAACGATATCTCGACATCCGGCTTCGAGTCGAATCTTACAATTACCGCTATAGCGCTAGGTATACTCGGAGGAACTACCTACCACCCTTACTGCCAAACGCCCCGTCAGACTTGCCCTTTCTCAATCCCCTTCAAGAGAATGAAGATCTCTCTACTCGTCATCTAGGTAAGGTTCATCAACTACTCCACTGGCCCATCTAGGTCAGTACAAACATCGAAACTTGTCTCAAGCCGTTAATACTTTCCAGGGTGGATGGTGGACCACGACTAACCATATGTTGATAACAGCCTGGTTCTGGTCTGCAGGTTTGCTTGGAATGTTGTTGTTGTCATCAGGCTTTTCGTTATGAGGTTCTACAAGATCCCATAGAGAATTATCCCCAAAGAAAAGAGAAAAACAAAGATTCGGTAAATACGGGAAGTATGAGCCTGTATTTAGTTCCCCAAATTGGTAAAAATGTCCAGGGCCAGCTCGATGTATTTCTTATTCTAAGCACATCCCACCGACTGAAAGATAAGAGGCTCAGACGAATGCGATTTCTTAGCCAATATATCAATTTGAACGAAAAGACCAATAACGGTATACTAGAGCTTTGTCTTGTCAATGTTGAGAAATTGTACTCCTCTGAGCTTCGTCCTTCTCAGCCGGTGGGATGTGCTTACGATGGGAGGTACAGTTGGCAAATTGGCAGTTGTGGAAGTGTTTTTGGGGGCCGGGGGGGGGGGG
>JAVMSB010000455.1:0-16986 GCA_031761475.1 Penicillium pancosmium | reverse complement strand
CCCCCGCCCTCTCCCCCCTAGATGCCTTCGCCGCCCAGGGTCGATTCCTGGCCCGCCAACTCGACGAGTCTCGTCGAGGTGACCGCCGCATGAGCCGTCTGCCCCCTTCCAGTGTCGCCCGCTCCCTTTCCCATGGCCGACCGGGATACTTCCGAGGACGTTCGAGCGAGGGCGAGACTCAAACTCTCACTCGAAGACCAACGCAGAAGAACACCGTTCCAGAGGTCGAGGAACCTAAATACCGCCCAATCTCCGAACACCCTCGATTTAGTTCCGTCTCGCATGCGAGTAGCAACACCGAAGTCCAAGATGATAATTATACCCCTCGGAGTACAATGCTACGAACCAGCAGCAGTGGATATGACATACCACGCGCAGAATCCCCCGAAGAGGATGCATCGCTCGCCGGTGATACTCCCCCCGTGGGAGTCGCCTTCACCAATCCCTCACGCGATAACTCGACTGACTCGGTGTCTTCGTCGCGACTTCACATCCCTCGAACCTTGGCTCCGCCCCATTCCCCGAACTCGCGGCCTTCCAGTAGTACACGGGTCGGTCACCCGGAGAGAGAGAGCTCGGATGATGATTATAGCAGCTCCAATGCGGGCTCTACTTTCTCGAAGCCGCGAAAGCTGTCTTCTGGAAGTGCTGTTTCGTTGCCATATTCACCCATGTCCACGTTCCCTGCTCGGGTACACCCTCGATCGCCCTCTTTGAGTTCCGAAACCTCAAATAGTTATCTGCCCCGGCCGTCCTTCAACTTCTCCCGTCCTCTCAGTCGATCAAGCACCAGCCTCTCTGCCCCTGGTCCGTCAGCTACCTCAGAACCAACGTCAGTCCCTCAGGGCCACCAGCCAAGGCATATGCACCGCTCGAGCAAACCAACGCCGATCCTTCTGCCCTTGGCTACGGATGCGACGGGGAATCCAATCGAAGGCGAACCGTCGTCTGCTGTCTCTTCCTATACATATGCTAAGTATGATCTCCCACGAGGACGGGGTTTGTCCAGAGACTCGGTGATTTTTGCAGGCTTGCAAACACCGCATTTTGAGTGGAACGAGCCCTTGTTCGAAAATTCGCCGCCTCGCCATTCGGAAGAGATACCGCGCCTCGCTCGCACTCCACCCCCTACCGCGCGTCGAGAGGTGGAAAACTCGCCCAAGCCCCGTTCAATGCACGAAGTGCCTGCTACGCAAATCAAACAAGCTGCGCCTATTGTGGCCTCGCCGCCAAGGCCTCCACCGACACCAGCAGCAGTCGCCCCGCCAGTCACTCCACCCCGGCGGTCCGCGGAGGAGGTCGCTAAGTCGAAGAGCAATGAAAAGGATGATACCATTTCATCTGCCGATTCGGCAAGCACTACACGCCCACAGACTGCCAATACCCAGGCCAGCCCGGCCACTCTCACAGCTGACGACCATGTTTCAATGGGTATCGATCTGCATGAAAAGGGATCCTTGAACGAATCCACATATCATATGCGGATAGCTGCGAAGCAAAACCATCCTACCGGTATGCTGCTCTACGCCTTGGCTTGCCGTCATGGCTGGGGTATGCGATCAAACCAACAAGAAGGAGTGCGATGGTTACGCAAGGCCGTGGACTCGGTTGGATTGGAAATGTTGGAGAATCCCGATGCCCCTGGCGCGTCTAAAGCCAAGGAGCTACAGAAGGCGTATCGGGCCCAGTTTGCTCTGAGCATCTATGAACTTGGCGTCAGCTATCTCAATGGCTGGGGCATTCACCAGGATAAAGGTCTGGCTCTTCGTTGCTTCGAGATCGCCGGACAATGGGGTGATGTTGATGCCATGGCTGAGGCTGGATTCTGCTATGCAGAGGGTGTTGGCTGCAAGAAGGATATGAAGAAAGCAGCACGATTCTACCGCCAGGCCGAGGATAACGGCATGAGCATGGTTGGAAATAGTTGGTATGTACTCATCCGAACATCAATACCCCTCCCCCCTCCCAGCTCCCCCCTCGACACCTCGACTAACTGGTTTCTCGCAGGATCTACAAGGACAAATATATGGCCGAAGACAAATCCAACGGCCGCTCTCGTGGGCGCACTGTTAGCAGCGACAAGAAGCCGCGCAGTAAATCACGGACCCGCAGCATCTTCCAGCGGAAGAAGTCTGCGGCAGAGGCATAGACTGTCTCACTTGCACAAATGTTACTGATGTTCGCCTTTTGTATCATTTTTATGGGCGTCCTTCTGGACTGTTCCACCTCCATCTTGCATCCCAAAGCAAAGTGTTTTGGAGCGTTTTGAGCCGATTCCTCATAAATTCCTTCGATGACTTTCTTCCATTTCTCGGAGATGTCAATTTCATTTCTTCCACTCCTTTCTGGTTGTCAACCATTTTTAACATTTTCCATTACGTTCCATCATTCATCACTTTCATCACTTCATCACTTTTCCTTTCTCCCAGTCATTCTGCACCTTTACCAAAGCCGCCTGGGCAGCTATTTTCGAGCCACGTTGGCTGGACTTTCCAGCCACCTGCCTCGCAGGCCTAATACTTCATTTCTTCGTGGATACCCTCTGCCTTTTATCACTTTTCCATTTCCCCACTTCCTGTGGCATATTTTTGAGATCTTTATTTCTTACTTCCCTCCTCGCTTTCCCCCCTTGACCATTTTCGTTTCTTGGCCATATTCTTACGGGGCTGATCTCCCATTTCCGTGAACATCTCTTTCACTTGTGACATTTACATTTTTTTTACCCCCCTTGATCATTTCCCGGCAGACACTTTTGGTGAATCGCGCGACGATTCGCGATGAATTCATGACACAAATCGGCCGCGGTGTGGATATTTGCATAGGGCATTGTGTAGCATGTGACGATCTATCTAATCGACCAACTACTTTATCGTGCTTCATCTTGATGATTTGAACCGGGAGGGCCCCCTGGGAATGGCCCCCTCTTAATCCTTGTAGTTCATCCCGTCTAGCTCCTGCGTATAATTAATCAATCAATACGGCGAACCAGAACTTGAACCATCCCCACTTCCTCATGAAAGCTACGGAGATTTGTCTCTAACTGGCCCCGAGGGCCATCTCTTTTGACGCCACGACGGGAATGCTTCCCACTGCGGTACTCGGTGCTCTCGGTGCTCACTTGACCAGATGTCGCCAGGCATTGCTAGCTTTTGACGCAGATTGGCTGTTCGGGCTTGGCGGAGCGCCTCCAGTGCAGCTAGTCTCACTGACAACCAATGAGGACCGCAGGGACCCAAGGGACCCCGGATAGTCGGTGCAACGGTAGATTCGCCTTCCAGCGAGAGTCCCTGGACTGGGCTAACTGGGCCTTGTTCCACAGTCTAGACGGGCTTTCTCGTGGCGCACATTATTGCTGCACCTGCATATGATCCTGAGCGGGCTACGGGCTACAGTTAGTGGCAGTTGCTGTTATTTCACCTCATCTCTTATCCACCTCAACAACCTCGGTTTCCTCCATTATCTCTCCTCATCCCGTCCCTCCCTTTCCCCCCCGAAGATAGAAATAGAGAAACTCAATCTGAAACGCCCTAGCGCTGTCAGGACCGCACGACGATCAGTCGATCCAAGAGGACACACACCCGCACAATCCAGGAACCGCCCCGCTCGGAATCCGGAGTCCCCAGAGTCCCCAGAAAAAAAAAGAAACTATCATGAGACCTATTCAAGGGAGGGGCAAAAGACAACAAACCATAAACCAAAGAGAAACAAAGCCAAAGAACCTTGGCTCTAGCGGTTCGTACCCACTCCGCTTGGTCCCCCTCTGCAAAGGCGTGGGGAAGGGTTTCCTTCTTACATTGCATGACATGTGAATGCTTGGAATATTCCTCTTTGCCTCATTCTAGTCTACTCTGGTCTACTCTGGTCTACTCGTATATCTAGGACTAGCACCGGCCTACCCCAAATGCGTCCTTAGCGAGAGACTTATCTACCTAAAGTACGGGTCAGATACTAATCACTACTAGCCCTGGAGTACACTATTTTTATTCTTCTTTTAATATAAAGTAGTCCCTCACCCTCGAGAGACCGGGAGTCACCGGATTCAGGTTCCTGAAGCAGCCTATTTTGTTCTTTTTTTGCTTTTTCTTTTTGTGTCACTCGTTTTGCACTTTTTGCACTCAACTTCTCTTTGACTTTCCTGGATACCCTGAGGATTGATTCAAGTTCAATTCTTGTTCTTGTTCACTACCCTTGGTGAACAGTAACAATCACAGTGGTACTAGGCACATCTTCCCTCAACCCTCATCATGTCCGATACAAAGGCCGAAGCCACCGGCGTGGAAACCGCCGGCTTTGCGCCGCCAGCTAAACGTAGCTTCGGTTCGCGAGTCGGTGCTCATTTCAAGAAGTGGTGGTGGGCGCATCTGATCGTGTTTGTGATTGTCGTACTCGTCGTCGCACTGCCAGTGTAAGTGGTGGTCTTTCAGATGTCATAGGCAGCAAATATCTAGCTACTAAACTAACCTATCATATACAGCATCTACGTGGGATACCCCAAGATCGCCCAGCACGATGTCAACGACTCCACCCTCGACATCACCGAGATGGTGATCAGCGATCCAACCCCGGATTCCTTCCAACTCAACCAAACCCAAGTCATCGGCTCTCACAGCTCTTACCACCCCGAGATCTACGCCTTCGATGCCGCTGTCTCGCTGGCTGGTGCCGCGGCCCCATTCGCCACTGTGCGCGTGCCGGGAGTCAAGTCCAAGGACGGCGCCGAGGTGGAGGTTTCCCAGACAGTCGATTTATCCGATGCCGATGCCTTTGGCGACTATGCCAAGGCCGTGATGCTGAACGAGGAGGTCTCGCTGAATATCTATGGAAAGCCTGGCTTGAAGGAGGGGTCGCTGCCGAAGACTACGGTGACATATGACAAGACTGTTACCATGAAGGGTAAGCCATTGCACCATTCCTGTTGTGAAAGAAGAGATGTGACCTGATTGGACCGAGTTATACTAATCACATTCACGTCTTTCCAGGTCTGAACAAACTCAAGGGCTTCGACGTGACCGACTTCCACATCCTCCTCAAGACAGAGAACGGCCGCAACATGAAGGGAACAGTCTACATCCCCAATCCCTCCGTTATGACAATCACCATGGTGCGTCAGAAACAAGAAAACCCACCCATCCATCCATCCAATTGCCCCCACTAACTCAGCCAACCAACAGGGAAACCTCACACTGGACCTCTCCGTCGCCGGAACCCCCATGGGTCAATCCTACCTGGACAACCTGACCCTCAAACCAGGAAACAACACCATCCCAATGACATCGACCGTCAACCAAAGCGCCATAATCAGCTTGCTGACCTCCAAAAACAACCCGTATAAAGACGGACTCGTGCCATTCGACATCACCGGCAACTCGAGCTACTACAACGGCAAGGAACTGCCTTATTTCACCAAGGCGCTCAGTGCGAATAATTTGACTGTGCATTTGAATGTTACCAAGGCTCTTGCGGAGATTGGTCTGACTAATTTGTAATGTGATGTGATGTTTTCCCCGATGTGTCTGGTTCATGGATCTACTTCGCTTTTTACTTCGTTGTCAGTGGTTCAAGTTCTGGAATTTGTCTCAAGTCAACTTGAACTTGAAGGATACTACGTGTTCAAGTTTCTGAATGACGCTGTGGTTGGCGGTTTGTAGATTATTCAAGTTTGTTTATGACTATTGTACTAGTACCATTTAATGACTAGTTGATTCCAATCAAGATATACCCATCTAAGTAATCGAATTATTCTATCGTATCGGGCGGAGGATAGCTTAGGGGCGAGGGGTTAAAGTGATCCAACAGGACCGCGCCGTAGCTTCGAGTCTGCAAGTTTGACTTAGTATATACTCTGGGAATCTTACCCTCTATCAATAGCTTTAGTACGTGCCAATTTCGCCAAAGAAACAAGCTTCATAATAAAGGCGTATGTAAAGTGAAAAGGCGGGAAAAAATTCCCATCTTCGTCCGTCTGTCGAGCCGGCTCGAATATCCCGGCTATCTCTTCGATGATCTGGATGTCGCGCATAAAGGTCTCTTTGGTAGGTAGCATGATGAGGAAGCGGAAGAGCGTTATGACGGCTGTGAGGACGAATTGTGCGTGGATCCTAGGTATTAAGTTAGACTGAGGCGGTCCTTCATACACCAATAGAATAGGTGTGTGTGCATCTGTGTGTGTACTCACCAAAATGTGTGGTAATTGATGTAATGTCTCACACGACCGACATAAATCAACGTCGACCTCGCCGATTCGTAACAAATTTCCTCGCTAGAGGCCAGTGGTGACCGAGACTTTGACAGAAGGGTTTCTTTGGCGGTACTACTTGCACCGTGGATCTTGCCTAAGCAATAGTAGTACTCCAAGTGCACGCTCACACCTCGAATACTGAGATCATGGAAGAGGTAATCCGGTGCATCTTCTGTTGCGAATGAATCTGGTCGGAATTCCGCTGGATATTCCGATTTAATGTCGCTTAGCTCCTGGTCCAATTCGCGGATATGTTGTAATCGCTGCGTTTCGGAGTATGCCTTGCTCTGAACAGAGTAGAGAAGTCGATAGATCCTCGATTTGATCAAGACGAGGCGGAGATCGGTTGGGTAGAGCAGCTCTTTGGAGGAGAGTGGCTTGAAGTAGAAATGCTTTGCGGATGATGTGAGCACGTACGACGGAGGTAGGTCTAAGTCGCAGTCTGCTTCGTTTATGAGGGGTGGTTGGGACTTGCGGCTGGCGAATTCGCGGTCCATGCCGTAGGCGAGCCAGAAGAGGGCTCGAAGGTGATTACTTTGTTGAGGTTTGATACTTGTTTCGGAGGCAGGTGGCATCCTGTGAGCTCCGAGATTGTAGAGTGCTTGGATCGCAATTCCGAGGAGCATTTCGGCGTACTGAGGCTGTCCGAGGGGGCAGATGAAGATTGCCTATGACGTGTGAAAAGGGATTTGTCAGTAAATGTGGGAGAACGAGAATTCAAGATCTTACTATCATCATGATTGCCTCTACAGTTCTCGTATCGGCTGGCTCTGTAATTATCCCCGGGATAAGCGAGATAGCTGCATGTGCATAGGCGTCTGGGTCTGCATCGCGAAACATAGGGTCATGCCGATGCATCTGTGTAATATTCGCCGTAAAAGCAGCCAGACAGGCACGGTAAGCCGCGCGGGATGTCTTGGGATGATTGAGCACATCGGCCTTGACGAGGACCTGCAAAGCCTCGGCATCTGCAAAGGGGAATAGAGAGTAAAGGCCGGCCTTTGCGTAGTATGTCACGCATTGCTGTACCAGGGAGGTTGATGGCCATTTAATTGATGCCGATCGCCTGACACCTTTGAGACCTTGTGCAATGAGTGGTTGCATCAATTCATTTAAGAAGTCGTCTAGATCGAAAGTGCTGCCTGTTCGCTGAAAGATGTTTGAGTAAAATGCCGCTCTCGTCGTTGATAGTGGGTTGCCGAGTCCACAATATGCAATATGCCATCGGAACGACTCCAGCGCTGTATCGAGACAGTGGGTATCGGTGACCAGGCTGATTGCAGGGGAGTCTTGCGGAGCAAGATTCTGAGGCGCTGGAGAAACAGTGCTGCTGAGTGAAGCCGCTGATGATTCATTATTTCCTCCAGGGGTAGATTGGGCAGACCTTTGAGCTGCAGTCAATGCTTCCTCTAGTTGCTGAACTCGGGCTTGACTATCAGCCAGCTCCCTAAGGGAACCAATTAGCAAGAATGTATAGTAAGAGTCGCTCCAATGATCAGCCTTACTGCCGAAGCCCCTTCCGGTTCTGCACCGGCTGCGGGGTGAAAATACAAGGCAGGCCGGCCAATTGGCATGTCTCACACGCCGGGGTGGCTCTATTACAGCGGATCTGAGAGTAACCGAATACGCAGTCAGCACCTTGTACCAAAGGTGAATATGCAGGTGGGTCGATTGTGTAATATCGAAGGATTGTGGTACCTTTCGGAGTCGGCATAGATCACAGGCACTCCTCATTGTGAGTTATCCAATATACACCGGGTCCTTGATTGTATCCGGTCGAAACGAGGCATATCGCGAAGAATGTTGGTTGAGGTGGCAGCGGGTCTTCAAGTTGCAATCAGCGGGTCTCTATGGAGCCAAGACCGCCAAGCCTTGCCAGTGGGTTGATGAGTCAGCGGAGACGACTGCTCCGAGAAAATCGAAAGGCAGTATGGAGGAAAGAAGTAGGTATGGTTATTAACTTGCGCCCAGTAATGAGTATTTCTGCTCCACCGTGCTCTTGCCAAGGGTTAGGATCTGCAGGAAACCTTTTCTCCGAGCTTCCACGCAAGCTGGCTGGGCTGGAGACTTGGCAGCAGCTGAAGTATACAAGGCTGCCAAGACGCGATCACTAGGAGAATTATTCAAGAGTATTAATATTTACGGATGATGTGGTACGAAATGAATGAGGTCTAGAAATTGAAGAGTCTTTATGAAGAGATTACCTTGAGTCCATTATACCCAGACTTTTGCTTTGGACAATGTTCTTCTTGGTGACGTATCAAATCTCGGAGGATTCTGAATGATCGGGTTTGGAGTACTTTGGCTGCTTCAGAGGAACCAAACTCTCTTATGCATTGTCCTTTGGGACGAATTCATTAACCCCTTACCCCGTGTGGAAAATTGGTCTGCAGATCGCTCCACATGTATCAGGAACCCCGGAGGATGAGGCGCATGCCGACTTAAGCTCCAGTTAATAGAAACTCGAGGCCCAATAGCAAAGCATTATTTCGTCAGCTGTGTTAATTACTGAACCTATACATCGTAAGCTTGCAGATTATTCGAGACCAGTTTCTAGTAAAGGAGTGCGAATGCTACTAACTCCGTTTCCCCTTCCAGCACCATCTCCTGCTGACGACAACCGTGACGAGTTTGGCTATCACTCCTGATAGTTATGACCAAAAGGGTTCTAGATCCCATATCTTGGCATATACGACGTATATATATTCCAACTTCTCTTCAAGGTCATCCGAAAAACACAGCCAGCTTTCCTTTCATCTATCTCATCGCCTATTTTGAAGAATAGACCTTACCCAATGCATTTCCAAAAGCTTGCAATCCTTGCCCTTAGTGGCCTGGCTGTGGCTCACCCTGGGTCCCACGAGCACGGCTCGTACTCAGTTGCCTCGAAGAGACATTTTCTTCACAACGCACGCCGCAGCCTTGACCTCTGCGCGAATCACCTCGACAAGCGCGGCATCAACGGCCGTGCTAAGGTCCGCCGTGCTGCCATTGTCGAGGCAAATAAGAAGCGTACTGTTCTCGCCCGTGATCTGGACAAGGTCGTCAACACTTCGCACCACTCTACCATTGACGTGACCACGAGCACCTCCGAGACCGAGCTCTTCAACGCAAACCCAACTTGCATCCTCGCTCCCGAAGGAGAGGTTGGCCCCTTCTGGGTCAGCGGAGAACTGATCCGGAAGGACATCCGTGACGACGAGCCAGGCATTCAATTGATCCTCGATGCCCAATTTATCGACATCAACACCTGCGAGCCCATCGAGGACCTCTATTGGGACGTGTGGAACTGTAACGCCACTGGTGTCTACTCCGGCGTGCAGAGCAGCATGAATGGAAACGGCAACGATGCGTCCAACCTGAACAAGACCTTTGCTCGTGGACTCCAAAAAACCGACTCGGAGGGCGTGGCCCAATTCAATACTCTTTTCCCTGGCCACTACTCCGGCCGTGCCACCCACATCCATGTTATTGCGCACACCCAGGCCCATGTCTTGTCTAACAACACCCTCACTGGTGGACAGATCTCGCATATCGGTCAACTTTTCTTCGACCAAGACCTCATTACCAAGGTGGAGGCTACCTATCCTTACAATGAGAACACCGTTGCCATCACCCAGAATGCGAATGATCACGTCGTCCAGGTCGAGACTGCGAACTCCGACTCGGATCCTTTCTTCGAGTACGCTCTGCTTGGCGACACCGTTGAGGACGGTATCTTCGGCTGGATCACTCTGGGTGTCAACACCAGCGCTAGCCACGACTCGGATGCTTCGTATGCTGCAACTCTTACTGCCAACGGTGGTGTGTCTAACTCCAACTCGGGCAGCATGTTCTAAGATTGAAGAGTCCTTGGTTGTTCCACTGGAGACAGGAGGAGTTTGAGACCTTTGGGTAAGGTCCCGTATATAGTAGTCTTTGGCTTTCTTATCAGTATTTACTCTTTGATTCCTGATACTCTGTGTATGCTTTATACTTCTATTGGGCTACCGGCTAGAATTCAAAATACTTTGACCAATATCTATCGCTAGTTAGCAGTTACCACACAAGTACATCCTAGCACAAACGAAAAAAAAAAGCCAGTGAACGACGTAATCTAGCCACCTTTTCCCTAGTTGGTTTTCTGATAGAATGGCCTTTTGGAGAGCTTTTATTGACCAATGGATGAAATCATTCCAAGCTTCAGGTATAGAGTTCAGAGTGATATTGCCAGGCGCAAGTATGGGTATGGCACGTAGTATGTTCTCGGTCAACACCTAATCAGGTGCTGTGGTCCAGTAAGTTCAATCACGTGCTCTCAGCAGTCTGAACCACTTCTAACATTCAACCGCAGATGGTTAAGATGACTCGTTGTGGCCGAGTTGGTCCCGGTTCGATTCCGGGCAGCGCCAATTGTCTTTTTTTCCCCTTCTTTCTTTTTGTTCTTCTTCTTCTTCTTTCCATATACGGCTTTGGCTTTTTTGAGTTCTAGCCTAGTCCAACTCCAATGCTTTCATTTTGCTACTGGCAGTAAGGTATGTCTTGGACTTTCCCCGGGACCGAAGGTAGAAACCGCTAACTGCGATAATCTCGATGCCAGATCTCGGTCATCGCCATGATTCGACAAAACAATTCTGCTTCTAAATTGACGTTTGAAAACTTAAATACATCGAAGTTATCACGTTTCTCACCTTCAGAATAGACTCTAAATTATAAAGTTTAAGACCGAGAAGGATCATATAACAGACCTGACATCCAGTTTTCACGTATCCCCTTTTCGTACCATAGAAATCACCATAGCTTCCTTTCCCCCCCCTTAGCTTTATTACTTTTGTTTTAATACTACACGATATTTCATTCGTTCCGAGCCCTTCAACTCACCCTGTATTCACTTAGTATGGAATTACCCCTGTTGGATGGAACATGAAAATGGTCTCCCAACAGAGCCCGAGTCAAACTTCTGGATCTAAAAATCTAGTTAGTTTTATATTCATCATCAGATCTAATGCTATGCTTACCATTCCAACAATACTCGCGTAGGTGCCACATCCAAGAACAGTGATACCGATAAGGAATACAATGCCGTTGCAAACAGCGCTTTGGATGTTTTCACGATCGTACCAAGAGCCTTCTTTGAGGAGGACGAACTGTGACGAACCCGATGTTGATGGAGTCACGTGCCCGATCACGTGACCCACTACCGTCCGTTCCATCTGTACCATAACAACTGCGAGAGCTTACCTCTCTTTCCTTTCCTCAGCTTTATTACTTTTCGTCAATACTACATGAATATCATTTCATTTCGAGTCCTTACATTGTAATAAAGCTCTACACGTTGTCTGAAGTCGTACAGACTTGCGTCCTCCATCTCGACACTCGTCTCGACAAATCAGATTGCGTCCAATCCCACCCGCTAAGCTTGCTTGGCACCCATCTCAACGAATCCCCATCGACTATCGAATCCACCGAATCCACCGAATCGACGAATCACTATGGTCCGTCCAACCCCTGCGAAAGGCAAGAAGCCTCAACGCAATCCCGAACCCGAACCCGAAGTGCTCTCTGACGCCGCTGTCAGTCATGGGCAACCTGACGATGAGAGCGAGGACGACGAACTCCCTGTCTCTCCGACCCCGAAGCCGAGGACCTCGAGGCTTTCAAAGCCCCCTCGACGATCCTTTGTCTTTACATACCCCGTGCTCCCTGAGATGAGCCCAGAGGAACAGGATGGTTTCATAGAGTTTGAACGTCCTCATGAGCTGCAGGAATACCTACAAGACAACCCGAAGCGCTATGAAAGGCTGTTCGACATCCAGAACGATATGGCCGACAAACTGAGTGCAGCTCGGGAGAAGCTCACTCAACAGGAGCGGAACCAAGCTGAACTAGCTGACATCCGCAGAGTTGCAACCGGTCACTTGCGTCAACTTCGTGAGACTGAACGAGAACGAGACGAACTCCAACGAGAGCGAGACAACTTCCTCCGAGAACGAGACATCCTCCATCGAGAGCGAGACTCCCTCCGACGAGAACGAGACCAATTCTCACGAGAACTCAGCACTAATCGAGATACCCCTCGCCCAGAGGCACCAGAAGTGAAATCGACCAAGACATACAAGTTTGCTGACCCTCCAGTCTTCTCGAATGGGACTGGGACCGATATGAAGTTCCGGAGCTGGCGTACCGCCATGGAGACGAAAATGCGAGCTAACGCAGACCACTTCTCGACCTCTGAACTCCGCAAGACCTACGTAGCCAGTCGGCTAGCTGGTGCAGCGTATGATCAGATTGTCCCTGTCCTAAATGACAGCAACGGCAATAGTGAGATCACCTTCGATGACGGTGACGATATCCTCGACTTCCTGGAACAGATCTACGGAGACCCCGTCCGTCAGGATCGAGCTGAATTCGACTTTGAGAAGCTCCGCATGAAGGACTCCGACAAATTTGCAGTTTTCCTTGCTGAGTTCACCCGCCTTGCTAACGACGCTGTGATCCCCCGCGAGAAGCGTGTAAAACTTCTTCATCGCAAGCTCACACCGAAACTACAGCATAAGCTAGTTGGCAAGGCCTCAAAGAGCGGTATTACTCTCACTGAGTTTATCGAGAAGGCTCACCGTGTTGCCTCCACTCTCGAAATCATGGACGCTGACGTTCAGCAGACAAAGGCGGCGAAGGCTGCTGCCACTACCGCCGCGACTGCGAATGCTAACAAGACCCCCAATACTCGCACCCCAAAGCCTGCTGCTACTGACTCCCCCGTCCCTGCAGCCACTACTGCAGCATATCCGAAGCTCGATGCAGCTGAAATCCTCAAGCGAAAGAAAGAGGGACGTTGCTACGAATGCAACGAGAAAGGACACCGCGGAGGGGACTGCCTTCAGCGTGCTACTCGACTTGCTGCAGAAGCTGCAGCTAAAAAGACCTCTACCGTGGCTGAACTCGCCGCGACTGAGCTAGATGCTGCCCCTGGGGCGGAAAAAGACTAGGCCTATCACAAGTCTCCTTGATAGGCAGAGAGGTGTCGATCCCTGAATTGAATGTGGAGGATGTATCTACAGGCCAGAAGTTTGTACTCGAAACGAAGATAGCCTTCAATAAACACTCATATTCAATCTCAGCGCTTGGTGACACCGGAGCTACAGGATTTACGTACGCAGATACTGCATTTGTCGCGTCTATGGAGAAGTATGGACTCAAGAGCACCCGTCTCTCTAATCCGGTAACCCCCCGGGGCTTCGATGGCCGTGAAGGCAAGCCTATAACCCACGAGATACGATTGACCCTGACTGTCGACGGTCGAGAAATGGTGGGACTACCCTTCCTGGTTACAAACCTAGGTCAACATCCTTTGATCCTCGGTCGAGACTGGTTCGCACGATATCGCGTCCTCATCGACTGTTACAACAACAGACTCATCTGGCCCGATGATCTTCCTTTACATAAGGAACCCGAACTCGAAATCCGAGAATCGAAACCCAAGGATGAGGAGCCTCGACTCAAACGCAGCGCTTCGACGAGTCAAAAGCAGGACTATCGAGAGTCGCTCGAGAAGATGGAGATCGCAGCGATTGGTGCGACCGGATTCCATCGCTATATGATGAAGGAAGGTACCGAAACCTTCGTTACTACACTCTACGAGATCGATCGTATTATTGAGGAGATGTCCCCCCAGGAGGAGGAGATAGAGAATAAGAAGAAGATACCCCAGGCACACCACCCAATGGCGAAAGCCTTCTCGAAACTTGAATCGAATGGTATACCTCCCTGGCGTACTGACACCGACCACATTGTACGTATAGATGGCTCCTTTGACCCAGGATATTGCCCTCTCTATAAACAATCTCTGGAGGAATTGAAGGTCTACAAGGAGTATATCACGGAGAAGCTACACCTCGGATTCATTGAGCCAAGCTCTGCACCCTTTGCGTCCCCTGTCCTAATGGCCAGGATGCCGAATGGGAAGCTACGCTTCTGTGTGGACTACCGGAAGTTGAACTCTATCACGAAGAAAGACAAATATCCCCTCCCCCTGATCGATGAGTTACTACAGCGTGTCGCTGGTGCAAAGATCTTTACTAAACTTGATATTCGGCAAGGATTCCATCGTATCCGAATGCACCCTGATTCCGAAGACCTTACGACCTTCCGTACGCGCTACGGGTCCTTCAAATACAAGGTGATGCCGTTCGGGCTCACCAACGCCCCCGCTACATTCCAACGCTTTATCAACACAACGCTGGGTGAATACCTTGACGACTTCTGTACCGCCTACGTTGATGATATCCTGATCTACAGCAATTCAATAGAAGAACATATTGAGCATGTGAATAAGGTGTTGCAACGGTTGATCGATGCAGGACTCCAGGCGTCTTTGGAAAAGTGCGAGTTCCATGTGACCCGTACGAAGTTCCTAGGCTTTATCATCAGCACTGATGGACTGGAGGTTGACCCGAAGAAGGTTGAGGCTATCCAGAACTGGCAACCACCAACGACGGTCAAGAGTGTGCAGTCATTCCTTGGCTTTGGCAACTTCTATCGACGATTCATCGCAAACTACAGCCGTATTGCGAAACCTCTGCATCTACTGACACGTAAGGATGTAGCCTTCTATTGGGGCCCTGATTGTCAAAAGGCGTTTGAAGAGATCAAGAGACGATTGATAGAAGCCCCTGTCCTTCGCCACTATGAACCAGGACTAGAAACGAAAGTTGAAACTGACGCCTCCGAGGGCTGTACCGGCGCAGTCTTATCACAGCGTGCAAATTCTGATGACCCCTGGCGACCTGTAGCCTTCTTCTCAAAGTCGATGGACGCAGCAGAGCGAAATTATGGTACTCCAGATCAAGAGCTGCTTGCAATTGTCCGCGCGCTGACTGAGTGGCGTCCTGAGTTGGAAGGTCTTCAGCGAGATGACCGTTTCAATATCTACACTGATCATCACGCCTTACAATGCTTTATGACGAAGAAGATACTGAGCCCCCGACAGGCCCGATGGGCAGAGTTCCTCTCCCGTTTCTATTTCAATATTCGATATCGTCCTGGAAGCACAAATACTATCGCTGATGTACTGTCTCGCAAGGAGAAGCTTGATCGACGTACGGAACAACCTCCTATCTTCCCTGCGGAGATAGTAGAATCCCGAATCTTGGCAGAGCTGTTCCATCCTATCCCTGGATCAACAGTTGATCCGACAGTTCAGGTAATGTTCTCGCCTATCGACATCCAACCCGACACACCTACGATCGTGGAGCGCGCCCTGCTCGCCAACCGAACCCACCCTTCCCTCGATGAATATCGCGAACGCGCTACTAATGAAGAAGAGTTCCAATGGACGATCGAGGATGATCAGCTACTCTTTGAAGGCCGTCTTGTGGTCCCAGACGATGGTGACCTCCGAGCAAGACTTCTCGACGAGATACACCGACAACCGAGCACGTCCCACCCAGGACGGGGCAAGATGTTGAAACTAGTCAAGGACCGATATTACTGGACTGGGTATGTAGCTGACGTTAAACGCTACGTTGACAACTGTTTGATCTGCAAGCGTACAAAACACTGGCAAGATAAACCTCCTGGACTACTACAACCACTCCCGATACCAGACCGCCCCGGTCAACACCTTTCGATGGATTTCCGATCCTTCCCAGTGGATAAGTATGGATACGATGCTGTCCTAGTGTTCGTTGACCGTCTGTCGAAGCGACGAACGTCGATTCCCTGCTACAAGACAACAGATGCGAAGGAAATGGCACGTCTATTTATTCGATCTATCCTCCCCTGGTCGGGTGTTCCTGACACGATCGTCTCAGACCGCGGCCCTCAATTTATATCCGAGTTCTGGACAGAGTTGACTCGTATCCTGGGTGTTAAGAGGAAGCTATCGACTGCCCATCATGCACAAACTGATGGCCAGAGTGAGATTGCGAACAAACAGATGGCCCAGCAGTTACGCGCCTATGTTAACTTCTATCAAGATGACTGGTCAGAATACCTCCCGCTGATTGACTACGCTGCAGCAACACTCCCCCAAAGCAGCACAGGCCAATCCCCCTTCTTCACCGAACGTGGATTCAACCCCCGGATGTCCTTCGACTGGGTTACAGATGCGCCAGCAGTCTTCTCAGAAGATGTTCAACAAGCTAGAGATGTGGCCAACGAAATGAAAAACGTATGGGATACAGCCCGCGAGGCCATGGGAGTTGCACAGGCAAATCAGAAAAGACACGCTGATGTGAAACGCCGAGAGGATAAGTTCGCTGTTGGTCAACTAGTCTTCGTCACTGCACGTATGTGGAAGACAGGGAGACGGAGTCGCAAACTCTCTAACCAGCAGCATGGACCATTCGAAATAATCAAGAAGGAAGGCAATTCCTGGCGTCTACAACTACCCGATTCAATGAAAGTCTACCCTGTTTTCTCCCCCGATAAATTGCGTGCGGCAGCTCGAACGAAGCCGTTGAGCGGCCAGATCCCTGATACAACACCACCAATCGTCGTGAACGAGGAAGAAGCCTACGAGGTAGATGAAATTGAAGACTCCCGTCTTCATTATCGACGCCTACAATATCGAGCATCATGGATTGGGAATGAAGACACGAATTGGTACCCTGCAGGAGACTTCAAAAACGCACCAGAGAAGCTTAAGATATTCCATGATCGATACCCAGACAAGCCAGGACCACCATTGCGCTTGCCACTCTGGTTGAAAGCCGCAGAGGATGATGAATTTGTCGAAGATGACGACGATGATGATAAACCCGCCCACC
>JAVMSB010000454.1:0-17151 GCA_031761475.1 Penicillium pancosmium | reverse complement strand
CCCCCAAACAAACCATGTCCTCAACCATCACCCCAATCAACTCCTCCACCACAGACACAGAAGACGGCCCCCTCTTCCCAGCCTCCCTAATCTCCCCAGAGATAATCTCCATCCTACCAACAGACTACACAATCCGACCCCTCCGCCGCTCAGACTTCAACCGGGGTTACCTAGACGTCCTGCGAGTCCTGACAACCGTCGGCGAAATCAGCGAGGAACAATGGAATGCCCGATTCGACTGGATCGCTTCCCGCAATGACGAGTATTACATGCTTGTCATCTGTGACGGTGATGATCGCGTCGTTGGAACAGGAAGTTTGATCGTTGAGCGCAAGTTTATTCACTCGCTTGGTCTTGTGGGTCATATTGAGGATATTGCTGTTGAGAAGGGTCAGCAGGGGAAGAAATTGGGGTTGAGGATTATTCAGGCTTTGGATTTTGTTGCTGCTCAGGTTGGATGTTATAAGGTTTGTTTCTTGTTCCTTTTCCATTTCCCTTTTCCCCTTGATTCTGGTCCTGGGAACTCGCAGTGCTGGTGCTGACTTTCTTTTTTTTTGCAGAGCATTCTTGACTGCTCGGAGGTTAATGAGGGCTTTTACATCAAGTGCGGTTTCAAGCGTGCTGGTCTGGAAATGGCTCACTACTACTGAACTGAGTTGAGATAAGCTGAGCTTCTCTATCCGGGATCAAGTCCCGTTCGTTTCGCGGCTGGCGTTTTCAGGCATTTCATTTGGTTTATCGAGTAGGCCCAACAGTACTCATTGGGCTGGAGCATTCTTGCAGGATACACAACAACCACACGGCACTACACGACACGGCACTGCACTGCACTACCCTGCGTTGCGTTGCGCTGTCATATACATGGAAAAAGAAAAATGGAAAAGAGAATGAGAATGTTGGACGAATATGAAAACAAGCAGGATCAGCCCGATTGTTCATTCCAGGCTGTTGATTTGATCTAATCTGAGGTTATCCCAGTCTTGACGAATCGTGCGAACTAGGTTGAGTTGAAACGAGGCATTGGTTTGGTTTGAATCTATGCCTGACCAGCGGCGTTGACTTCTAGTTCTGCGCGTAGGTGCTGAGATGGCTTTGCTTTGCTTTCTTCGCTTTGCCTGGATTGACTTTCCATGACAATTGTGTTTGCCTCCCTTTCTCGTTCTCATTCATAAATGCTGCGCTGTGCATGGTGTGAATATTTTGGCGTCAACTTTTGCTTGTGTACTATCAGTGCTTTTTGTTCGGTCTTATATAGATCATTGGTGTGTCTTTTCTTTTCTTTTGAGATGTTTAGATGCTAGAATATGGATATGGTGTATAGATGTGCTGTGCGACAATGTCATTGCAACATAGTATATTATCGCGGATAATTTCAAAGTGTTCAAATTGAATTAGATTTCAATTACTACCTCCAATACATCCATGGATGCTACTACTAGTATATCCATTGGTAGTATTATTTCAACTTGAAGTTATATTGGCACCCAGGTAGTAGAACACCCAGGGCCTTAGGAGCTGGTGACTAGATTCAAGTTTCTCTGACCCCGTCGCGAGTCGGCCCTACTGATGGAACTGCTACTAGTACTAGTACTAGTATATCTTCAAGGGGCCGTGGCGAAGGGGTTACTGGCATAGCGGGCGAAAGGCTTGAGCACCAAGGGTTAGTATCCAAGAAAGTTACTACTAGCAGTAGTACGAGTCCAGGAGGTACTTGTAGAATTTATGTCGGGGTGGTGACGCTGGAGTATGTACTAGCTACTGGCATGGAGACTGCTAAATGATATCTACCAGGCGATTTTCAAGGTTTGAAGTTGAAGTATACCAGGTAGTAGCATAAATTACCATGCGGAAATCGATCATGTCAAGTGCAGGGCTTATTTTAAAAGGTTCCTTTGTTCCCATTTTTGCATTGAATTTACTGCATAAAAAGTGTTTCAGAAACAAGGTGGTATAGGCCTAAAGCCAAGTCCTCGACAGTTGAAGACTTGAAGTCCAAGTCCACAACCAACGGCCCCAGTGCGCACAAGTTCCATCATATCGACCCGATATTCCGCAAGTTTTTCCGCTTGAAAATCATTTTTCATTTCATTTTATTGGTTGAGAGAAATAAAGAAAACTGATTTAGCGAGACTTGGCAGCGACCTTGGGGGCAGAGCCCTTGGAGCCCTGCTTGCTCTGGATGCGACCAGCACCACCCTTGGCAGCGGAGGCAGCGGTCTTGGCCTTGTCGGCCTTCTTGGTGGCAGCGGCGGCGGTCTTCTTCTCCTTGGCCTCCTTGATGGCCTGCTTGCGGGCGGCCTCACGGGCCTCAGGGCGCTGAGAGCGGCGCTCCTTGATCACATCAAGGGAGGCACCGACGATGGCACGCTGGGCCTTCACGACACGGCGGGTGCGCTTCTTGGCAACCTCCTATAGATGGAAAGATTCCTGGTCAGCAATTGTTGTGTAAGGTCAGTTT
Organism: Penicillium pancosmium; assembly: GCA_031761475.1. Lineage (NCBI taxonomy): Eukaryota > Fungi > Ascomycota > Eurotiomycetes > Eurotiales > Aspergillaceae > Penicillium > Penicillium pancosmium. The sequence goes on along the minus strand of JAVMSB010000454.1, from coordinate 14,693 downwards.
CGCCCGGATATTTCGTGCAGATGTGGATGTATCGTGTGGTAGACTTGATCTCGTAGTTGCGGATGCCCAGAATATGACGGGTGGCGATTGATGATTGGCGATCGGCGATCGTCATTCGGGAACGAGATTGTCTTGATGTATAGCCTTGTCGCTGGCTTGACTTCTTCATATCACGTTGATTCTCTTCCCCCTCTTATCCACACGATCCATTCACATCCATGAAATATTCAAGCGGGGGTTGTTTGGTGATGACCGACCTCAGAGATACCCTTCTTGTGTTGGCGACGGTAGAGGACAGTCCAGGCGATGCGGCGGGGGTTCTTGCGCTGGAGGAAGAGGGACTCGGACTTTCCGTTCTGGAAACGGAAGATCTTGGAGTCACCACGGACGAAGATCTTACCCTAGAATACCGGAAGAAACCATATTAGCAAAAGTCGAGCTTGTAGTATTTCAGTCCCTTGTGCGCAGCGGGGAGAAGGCGATTGTGCGAAATCGTTTCGAGAGGTGAGATTGGCGCTGTAGGCTCTCGTGGTTGGCCGCATAAAGATTTGTATATTTGTCGTTGAATTCCGCACAGATTCGTTCTCCCGTTGCACCAAGGTCCGAATTTCGATAGAGGGTGTTGAAACGCACCTTGCCGGGGTAGATCTTCTGGCCGGAGAAAGCGTCGTCGTAGGTACGCATCTTGACGGGGTATCGGTTGGCGTTGGGGTGATGGTCGAAATTCGGGATCGCGGTTGACTCCTACAAGCGGGCCCAATTGTGGTGCGCCTCGCTAAAGCGTGTCACGTGTTGCACTCTGCCCTTTGCGGATGGTCGACATCATGTGACCACCGTCATCGACAAATTTGACTATTCCCAATAAGGACTAGTCTATTTCTGGGACTATATCGGGACTACTAGTATGGATTTGTAGACATTATCCAGTCTACTTGGCCTAGTTGGTCTAGTTGGCTATAGAGATAGATATGTAACTTGCTCCTTGACAACCTGAATTTCCAGACTATCGTCCAAAACCGCTATTCACATTCAAACAATCTCGATATCAACATATTCAAGTTTCGACTTCACGCAAGCCATGCATACCTTAGCATCAGAAGTGTGGGTTGCAATCGGTCTTGGAATTACTATAATATTTTGGCTTTGTCCAATCCTTGGCGCAATACTTTTCCACTTGTCGAATCTCAGCGATACTACCACCGGGGAATCTATATTCTTTCAGATTATGGATGTGCTTTCTGAACCCAAAGACATTGAGGAATTCCTGAAGAATATTACATAAGTCGTGCCCCAGTGAGTCTCAAAATACTCTGAGCTCATGCACCACTTGTATCAGACTGGCATATTTTGATCTTGATAAAGTATGGAATGTACTAGTATGAGACTTGATAATACCTATACGAATCTCAAGATATGGGCTGCACGACTTAATGTACTTTATGCTTTCATTTAGAGGTCTAACATGGATTCAGAGAACACATGTGTATATTTTCGCAAAGCTTGATTCAAATATAACAGCAAAGATAGCAGGAGATGAACTCAAGGAAGTATAGAGTGCTTCGACTCACGGCGTCACCTCTATCTATGTATTGAGCCTTAGCTGGAACCGAATGGAATTTCAATTGATACTAAACCAGTTCAGTCTCTATTATAAGACGAGAAAGGAAATAATAATGCCTTATTAGGCAGTGGGACACTCTTTCCCAAGGATTCATGGTTGCTTAATTAAGCCGCTGATCTCGAACGCTCCTTCTAAAAGGTTCAGATAAATAGACCCCCCAAAGTCCCTCGAAAGCATCATCATCTTCTCTTTTCCAAATATCCTCCCCCAAAGATCAATATTTCCTGAACTTGATATTACCCCAAAGTCGAACAGATCCTCTGGCAACATGATATTTGCCGTCATAGCTTACATTACTCTTCTTGCTGCATACAAACTCTGGCCGATTCGGTTCCTGGAAAATATCTACCGATCCGAGATGTATAGCCACGACAGTTCTATGGAGATTCTGATCGGGCTTTCTATGATTGAATTCGCATTTCTTCATTATTTTTATACCCGGGTATGTTGGCTATAGTCCCTCCTCCTCCCTCGCGGCACCAATCTTCAAGAACTAACAAAAACCAGGGGAACAAAAAAATTCCATCCCAACCCTCGTACCAGAATCAGGACGAGCCACAGACTCGGAAAGAACCCGAATCGACGCATTGCGAATGTTGTTTCTTCAACTGGGTCAAGTGCGATCTCGAGTCAGCTTCAGAGCGGACTCTTGAGCATAGTCTCGACTCGAGTTCGACATGGGCCGTTGCTTCTCACGTCTCTTCTTTGGACCTTGACGGATACACCTTACTCGACGATGTCCTGGTTGAACTTGACACGGCGGAGTACCTGGAAGACCCTGACCATGAAATTCACTTTTCGTTTAAAGGTCCTTACGGGGCTATACTGTGATCGGCCAGTGTTTACTGCCAATGAGAGGGAGCTGCAAGTGCATGAACTTAACATGCGCCGTCTGTTTTTTTTTTTTTTTTTTTTTTTTCGCGCTCTGATCCAAGGACGAAGACTCCTGGGAACAGTCACTCCAGATCTGCGACCAGAACTACATGAGTTGAAGTCGGTGTTCATCCCAATTGAGAGGAAGCTAGAACAGTACGGACTCAACATGTAGCGTCTTCTTTTCGCAGCCTTAATTCAAGGGCGTACTGATCGGCATGGTAATCATATTGCATTCTGGTAGGTTATTCATCCGAATCCGTACAACCTTTTTGCCTTTATGGGTCACTTGATGCAGACATTCAGTACTAATACCATTTCCCCTAATTAGGACATAACTCTTATGACTTGACAATACCACAATGACGGTTATCCTACCCTAGTGTCTCTTGAATATTTTCCGTCGTGCAGTCTGTCCTGCCATGGTTCTGTTTTGGAGGTTTGCGGAATTTAAATAAACATTAGATATGCGGGATATTTGCATCATGCTTTGTACCTGCTAATTTGTGTATTCTTGGCTTCTCTCATGTCATTCACGAGACTTGGCTCTTTGGTGTTGAATGGAATGTCTATATCGCTCTTTTATGAAACTTCAAGTTTGAGTACTGGCTAGCTCCGAGCGTATAAATACGAAATGGTTACTTCAAGTCTATTTCATACAGTGTAAATATTCTAAGTCGACGTAGGAAGAGGATACTGAGTAGACATGGGTTTATGGCTAGTCTTAATCGCGGTATGGCCAGATACGGGTGCCTCTAGAGTAGCTACTGGGATTTGATAGTAGCGGTTCGAGGATGCGACACATCCGAAAGTCCATAGAGGACCCAGAAACTATCAAGATATATGGCTTTGGAACCGACGAGTCACAGTTTAAATGCCATTTTCAACATGGGCCAAGGACTTGAGCAAGTCAATACATAGTTCGGTCTTCGACGAACACAACATCGTTACCCTCTTCGCTCGCAAATTTCGAATTGATCTTTTCCATAGGGGCCAAAGACTATTCAATATTCCCTGGATTTAGAGAATAGCGGGGCAATGTGTCGATTGTATAGAGCGTATCATTCAAGGAGACCGTAACAGTGAAACTCCACTCAACGTATTGGATTCTATGCAACGCTTTCCGAAAGAAGCAATTCGAATTTCAGACAGGATGAGGAATGCGGACAAAGGGTTTTGCGCTTAATCAGATACAGCACCGACTAGCAGTGGAAGAATTGGTATCTGGCCGGCACCAGAAGAATAATCGTCGCCCTTTGCTTATTCTTTTTTTCATGGTCACATCAAAGTTTGGCACGTTCAGGTCATAGCATGAGTGCGGGTCCATTCCTTCGCTGTTTGAATTGCTGCGGGCTCATCGTCCTTCCAGCGTTGGGCAACGTCGTTTGCGAGGGGATCGTCGGGGTTGGGAGCACCGAGGAGGGCCTGAATGGAGAGCAGGATCGTGCGGATCTGAAGGGCCGGAGACCAGTTGTCTGGATTGAGGTTAGCAGATGGTAGGTAGGCCTGGTGAATGCTCCGCAGTCTCTTTCACTCACTCTTCAGGACATCCAGGCAGATGCGGCCGAGACGATCGATGTTGGGGTGGTAGATCTTGGTGAGGAAGCGGATCTTGGGCGGGGTCATGGGGTAGTCGTCGGGAAGGAAGAGTTCAAGACGGAAGATTCCACCTGTTGAACTTCATTTTAGTGGCTGTTCAGAGACCGTAGAGGCGTACGCAGATAGGACCGAGATATTTACCCTCATATGGGGACTGTGCCGGTCCATGGATGGAAACATCGAAGTATCGCAGGTTATCATCGTGAGGAACGGCGTTAATGCCAGGAACCCTGGAAGTCCCCAAGAAAGTCTAATCAGCCCAAGTGATCATCAAAACAAAGTGGATAGGGCATGTCGTACGGCTCCGCCATCAGGCGCTCCGTTTCCTTGATAATGCGCTTTGGCAACGCCATGTCGAAAGCTTATCGGCGGGGCGTGAGGTAAAAGGGTGTAGCGAGATGGTCAATAAATAAATCCACAGAGGAGAAACGTAGAGAGCAAGTGATGCGCAACGAATGTAAAGTAATGGACAAGGGCAGAGGCAAAGGCAAATGCAGAGGTAAACGCGGCGGGAGCGGAGGGGCTGCACCGCGGGGCTTTGGCGGAGGTCACATGCAGCACCGCCACTCGTTCAGCCACAACCGTTGCCGTTGCTCCTCTCCGTCTCCGCGTTATCTCCAACTCCGCTGAGGCACGCGAGGTCCGATCTGCTTGATCCTGGCTCGACCACTGTCAACCACCTCCTGCACCTATATACGCCATGCGACTACCTGCAACTCATGTGATGCACCATTACGCATAGCATTGTGACCCCGCGTCTCTTCCATCAGCTCGATTGGCCCCTCGGCGAGGCTAATCATAGCTACGATGTCGAGCTCTATGGAGCCGCGGCCGCTCGTATCGGCCTTCGAGAGTCCGACCTTCGATGAGAACAGCTCCTTCCATGTCGAACAACCTGTTGGGGCTATGTCAATCTCGCCCTGTGGGCGGGATGTCGTGCTGGCTTCTAAGGAGGGCCTTCACGTCATTGACCTCGATTCGCCCTATTCTCCACCCCGCTATCTTCCCCATCACACACCGTGGGAGGTCGCCGATGTACAATGGTCGCCATTCGCTTCTCGCGACCAATGGGTTGTGAGCACATCCAACCAGAAAGCCCTGGTCTGGAACCTGGCGATGAAGACCTGGCAGAACTCAATTGAACATGTGCTGCATGCCCATTCGCGCGCCATCACTGATGTCAACTTCTCCGCTTTTCATCCAGACCTTCTTGCGACCTGCTCTGTCGACAGCTTTATTCACTGTTGGGACTTGCGTACCCCCTCGCGCCCCGCAATCTCGTTTTCGGATTGGTTTACCGGTGCCACCCAAGTCAAGTGGAACCGACAGGATCCCCATGTCATCGCCAGTTCTCATGACCGATTTCTCCGGATCTGGGATGACCGTATGGGTGCTTATCCAATTCGATCTATCGAGGCGCATGATACCAAGATTTATGGAGTCGATTGGAATCGTGTTCGACGAGGCGCTTTGGCCACTTGTTCCCTCGACAGGACCGTCAAGTTCTGGGACTATACCTCGGATACAGACGTACCGGAGAAAATGATCAAAACTCCATTCCCTGTGTGGAGAGCCAGAAATACACCCTTCGGATGGGGTGTCCTGGCAATGCCCCAGAGAGGAAATGGTGACCTCCATCTATACAGTCGTAGGGCTGGCGATGGCGCTAATCCTGATGACGATCTCCCTTTGGTGCATAGCTTCCCGGGACACAAAGGCCAAGTGAAAGAGTTTTTATGGAGGCCACGCGGTGGCGTGACGGATGGAATCGATAACCGCGAGTTTCAGCTGGTGACATGGGGAACCGACCGCGAACTTCGTCTGCACCGAGTCGATCCCGAGATTCTGGAACGGGTTGGATATGAGAAAGGCAAATCATACATCTCCACTCGAAACGTGACCCGACTGGGCGCCGTCTATCGAAGCTTCAGAGATGTCAACTCAGATTTGGATGTCGAGGATATTGAGTCTGCTTCTTCGGTCATGCACCATAATTCGAGCACAGGTTATCCCGGGGGACCAGGCATGAATGCTATTTCCGTACCCCATGCCCGTGGCTATACTCGACACGCCCGTGTTGACAATCATATGGGCATGCAACCGCGGTCGAACCTGAGGGCCGATACCAATCCCATCGCTTGGATGCGTGGCGTTAAGATCTCCGGTTGGGATATTGAGACTCTCGGTGATGAGATTAGCCACGTGGGCGAGAAGTTCACAAAAGTTGCCTTTGAGTCGGTTGATGTACGGCAAAGGAAAATCTCTATCTCTTTGAATGGTCCTTGGGGTGCGGAGGGCGACTCACTTTTCTTGAAAGTGGATATCAAGTTTCCTGTTAGCTACCCGAAGTCTGCTATTCCGACGTTCTCCTGCCAAAAGACTACTGCCGTTACTGATGAACTGTCCGGCAAACTCACTGCCGAACTTCGAACAATCGCCGAAACATACATGTCCCGGAAGCGGGGATGCTTGGAGGGTGCCGTTCGATACCTTCTTGGGGAGAGTACTCTGGAAGAGAGCATCGCTTGGATCCTGGGCGAAACCGGTGAGAATGTCAAGTCACCGGTCAACGGCGAGTTAGAAGGCGAGTCAAGTGACGAAGACGAAGTTGGAATGACACAAAGTCAAGAACTGGGGATGAGCTCCGAGCTGCTTCGTCCCGTGAACGCCAATGTCATGGTACCGGTTGCCAAAGCATGTGGTGCACTTTGGGCGAATGACGGCCGCTTGATTTGCTTTTTCCCACCGAAGAAGGATAAGTCAACAGAGCTGTTCGACAATATTGGTTTCAAAGAGATGAGCAGATTATCGAGGACAGACAAGGTCTTTGAAGGCTTCGGGCGCCTGCAGACAAGCTCCCCGGGACCTCGCACAAATGGGACGATCGCAAGTACAGATGATGGGGCATCGGATTATTCTGACGATTCATACTCGGATGCCTCTAGCTCGTCAGGTTCATCGTCTGACATGATCTCCGGTTTACCGACGACGCGATTCCAACCACCACAAACATGGCGCAGCTCTGGCAGCATCGGCATTTATCGACCTCGATCTACGGATCATTCCCAACGATCAATCGGAGGGGTTGCGACCGCGAAATCATCCGAGCTAGCCAGGAATGTGGTCTCTATACATGACCTCAGTGATATGCTCCCGGTCAAACGTCAGCTTGCTAGCAAATATCGCATCTGCGGCAAAGGGACGGATGTTTGCTCTCACAATGCTGCCGTTGCCCTGGACGCAGGGTGCTACGAGTTGGCCCAAATTTGGGGACTGATCAAGTTGATCTTACACGTTCGGCTAAAGCCTGGCTCACCTCTCGATTTAAGAACGGGATTGAGGCGTGCTTTGCGCGGAAATGATACAAGTGCAAATCATTTGCTCGAAAGCAGCACACTCTACAGGGACCTAGCCGGGAGCGTTATTCGATGGGGAGACCATCCCATGGGGAGTCACTGGCTTGTTCCAGCTCTTTTCGAACATTTTGAGCGAATCGGCGACATACAGATGGTAGCGATGCTTTCCTGTGTACTTTTAGAGGCCAACCACGAGGGAAAGCCTCAGAAGACACCAGAACCTCAGCCGGGACAGCCTGCACTTCCTCTCGAATTCTCGTCAGTTGCGTCTACGGTACAAGACAAATCGCAATTGACCACGCCTGCTTCGTCAGTTCCAAGGGAGCCACAGTCCATCCCGCCCCGTACATCTGCACGCTCATCGAGCGAAATGTGGCGTTTCGACTCGACCCCTCCATACTCGACAGGGACCACCCCTCCCATTGTTTCTCGGCCGCGTGGAATCGCTGCCGATCGAAAGACTGCTGCCAGTCATAATGTCTCGATCGCTGCCTCGCCCGAGCAATCTCAATTGCGCAGTGGTTCTGGTTTTGGGTCGGTATTGGCATCTTCGCTATCTCGCTCGTTCACATTTGGACCGTCTTCGGCATCACCACCCCCTCATACCTTGAACAAGAAGAAGCCTAATTTAGAGCAGCCGGGTCGCTCTTCGGGTTTGTCCAGCGACAAAAGCACCCCTGTACCCGATGTCTACACGCCGGGCACCGAGAAGACTCAATCAGATACCGAAAGTGACCGCCTACCGCAGGCCGCCAAACCAACAGCACGATTCAAAGTAACATTCAAGAACAAAAGTGCCTTCAATGGCGACGATGATTCCGCGCCGGATTCCCTGCTCGACCGTAGCAAAGAATGGCTATACAGATCCTACCGAGGCGCCTACGCGGACCTCTTATCGATATGGGATCTCCCAGTCCAACAAAGCGAAGTCCTCAAGATCGGAGCGGTATCCGACGACGCGGAGACCATGCAAACAAGCCAGTATTGGGGCAGCCACAGTTCCAAAATGACATCCTTCCAAGAACCGATAACGGGCGACTCAAATGCGTCAGGCTTCGAGGGCATCGATTTCCAACGTCACTGCGCCAATTGTGGCCACGCTCTACAAATATCCATCTTCGCACCAGGCCCAGTCGTTCCCGACACTCCGTCCAAACGCACTCGCAACAAGCCATCCCAGCGATGCCCGAACTGCAAGCCCCGTCAAGCTCTCCCTACCAAGTTGCCCTGCGTGATCTGTGGCGAAGCAGTGGAAGGCATGCTGATCCCTTGTCTGAGCTGCGGGCATGTAAGTTGCTTCGAGTGTCACAACCGGTGGTTCCTCCACAGCGACAATAGCAGCCCCGGCCACCATGACCATTCCCATTCGCACAAAGCCCGCGACTCTGACACATCGTCGACCAATCCATCTCTCCCTCCATCCTGCCCCACAGGCTGCGGCTGCTTCTGCTCCGAACATATCGTAGCCCAAGTCCCCATGCCACCCTGGCAACCACCCGCCTCCGCATCAGCAGGTGTCTCACCACGCGTCAAAGAAACGCGCGCGGGACCAAACCGCACAGCCTCGCACGAGAAACACTCGCGTCATCGCCGCCGCCAGTCCGAACCCGGGGCCGCGGGTCCGGAGTCGAGCGGGACTATAACGCCTACCACGGCGAAGGGAGGCGTCGGTCAGAATCATGATGATTTGGATGTTTGGCAGACTGCTTCGCCTTTTGCGTCGCTTGCGAGGGGGATGGGTGGGGGTCTAAGCCAGGGTCTTGGCAGACATAAGGATGATCGGAAGAAGAATCGGTCTGTTGCTATTGCTGTGCCGAAGGGGAAGTGGAAATAATGGGAGGATAGGATGGATGGCGTTGGTTCCGGGATTTTGTTTTATTTTGCTTTGCTTTTTTTCGCTTCGCGTTGATATCCACTACGTACTTGTACTTATGACTTGTTTTAATTGTTCAGATACCACTTCAATGTATGACTATTCTATTGGTGCTACACTAGCATAGATATACGCAAGCACTACTGATACTAATAGCCCTGGGGTACAGGATAATTAACAGATAACTAGACACTTTATGTCATATTCACCAAATGAAGGACATCCTAAAGAAATCCAAAATATGCCGATGTCGCATCACAAGCACTTGAACCTAACCATTCTATCCACTAAACCCACTGGCAGCTCTACTATATCCACGAAAATTAAGCATCGGAGCCAAAGGGGTGCCTGCGCAAACGAAGCCCCTCAACAAGATGAATTAAGCATTGGCCTCCCCGGATCCAACGCCGCGACCAATCAAGGGTGGGGGAAATGAGGCACTAGGCGAAAGTAAATGCAGGGTCAGTCGGCCGAGAGACTTTATCTGATCTGATCTACTTCAAGCCTGGTGATCTACTTGATCTGCCTACCTAGTGGTCATTGACCTACTAACATAGAAGTATGTATTGTAAGGAGATGGGGATGGGGATACATCCATGGATATTTCCAAGTTGATTTTAATACGCAGTAAGTAGTGAGGGGAACTTGAGTATTGATCATAGCTTCATTAGGATGGTATCCCTCTATTGTATAGAAATAGAACAAAGCAGAAAGCAAGAGGCAGCAAAGACACTAATCTATATTCAACCGTTCAGTCCGGTCACGGTCCAGCCTCAAAAATTCGCCCACGCCCGTCTAAGACCCATATCTAGTTCACGCTTCGTATTCAGACTAGGCGACCGACCGCATGCATCGGCACCTAGCAAACGCCTGACGATTTCGTTCCAGGCTGCATTTACAGCTGCTTGAGAGCGTTGGCAACGCTGGAGAACTCGAGGTGGTTCTTAGCGGGCTCCTTGGCGGCGTAGGTGACCTTGCCGTTGTCGATGATCAGGATGTAGCGGTAGGTACGGCCCTCCTCGTCAGCCCAGCCGATGGACTTGGAGAACTTGGCCTCGGGGTCGGAGAGGAAGAGCTGGGGGGGGGGGAGTGTTAGCGGGAGGCTCTTTGCTTGTTTTGCTATGATATTTTTGGAGGGATTGGGGGACTCACGATGTCGTCGCCGGTGACGCCGTTGGCCTTGCCCCAGGCGCTCATGACGTAGGCATCGTTGTATGCCAGAACGGCGACCTGGTCGACGCCCTTGGAGCGGAGCTCGGGGAGCTTCTGGATGTACTCGGGGACGTGGTTGGCGGAGCAGACGGGGGTGAAAGCACCTGTGGAGAGAGTGGCGGTCAGCGAGAGAACCTTGGTGGAAGAAAGAGTGGGGGGAGAGGTGTCATTTCAATTCTCTGGAAAGATGGGAGAGAAAGAAAAGACTGCATGAAGTGGCGGTGACACATACCAGGCAGAGCGAAGAGGATGACCTTCTTGTTGGCGAACTCCTTGGAGGCGTTGTAGTTGATGGGGATACCGCAAGAGGTGATCTCGCTGGAGTCCTCAGCCCAGGGGATGTAACTGGAAGTGAGTTAGTTAAGAACAGAAAAGCCAGGGTCTGCCGTGTTGTGTGTATGGCACCCAATTGATGGTGTTTTGTCATGGTGGCGGGGAGGTGGGGGGGGAAATTTTTCACTTACGAGAACTTAACATCCTCGGGGAAGCTGGAGCCGGCCTGGAGAGACATGATGTATTGTTTGGAAGTGGAAGTGGGAGTGAGGGTGAGGGTGAAGGGGATTGAAGTAGTAAAGTTGGGGAGAGGAAGAGGAAAGGGAAGAGATTGGCGAGGGAGGAGGAGAGGAGATAGATATTAATATGGAGACAATATGGGACCAGGACCAGTCACTGGTTAGTAACTAAGATAATACTAGATTACACATATCGGCCCATCGGGACAGGGCATCCACTGAACGTGACGAATGGTGGAACAATGGCCCTTCTCCATGAGGTGATCCGAAGCAGAAAGATACCGAACCGCATGGATTAGCAAGAAGACCGAGCGAGAACGTTAATCAGCGGGGCAGTCTGGATTTGCTGGGCGGATTTGCTGATTTGCCTGCGGTTGGCGGGATTTGACTGGATTTGACTGGTTGAAGTGCCTGAAGAGTGCCTGAGGAGTGCCTGAATGCCTGATATTTGAGGATTCACCAAGGTGGGGGATGACTCAGCCCGATGATGTCAAGTCACGGGGTACAATTGGTCATCCTTTCCTTCCTATTCGGGTAGTGCCAAGTCTAATGCCTCAGGCTCCTATCGGGACTCGATTCCCGATTCATTCCCGACGATCCCGATCGATTCCCGACATTCACCTTCCCCGTGACCTGAGGCTTGACTTACTACCATCACATCACATCACCTTGGCCACCACTATGAACATCATGACCACGATAATCAATGGTAATTCCTGGGAGGATGGGACACTTTCAACAATTTCACATTTGATTCTCAACTGGGATGAATCATAACAGACATCGACCCGGCGTGCTTTATCACTGCCAGCTTCTCACTCACACCCACTCACCTTACCGGGAACACCACCGCCAGTGTATCCCATCCTCCACCAGTGACCATACTTTTAAATAATATTGACCATTGAATTCAATCATGCACTTTGTGCACTTCGTGCAACTCATGGACTTCGTATCTCGAGCACCCGCGTGACTCGCCTAGCCATACCGGCAGGATGGCCGGGTTCTGGTCCGCCACCCTCCACCGGCCGCCCTCCCGGCCATACATCGACTCAGCTCCAAACAAGCATTCCCTTATCAAACCATTATCAATGAAATGCATCAAATCTGGTACACTACCGCTTCCGGTTACCAAACCCTACGCTGACCCGGTCCTGCTGCCCGTGGTCTGCTCCCGTCTGCGTCCTCCGCGTGCTATAGCTCTGTCGGACACGCAGCCGACTCCATGCTCTCAGATAACGAGATCATCTGGTTATGGGACCGCGGGGAAGCTGGATAGGTGGGGTAGAAACGATAAATAAACTGGCTACGACTTGCCACAAGTACCATATCTTCCAGAGTTGCTAGGGAAAAATCACAATTATCAATTCAATTCCACACAGCTATTTTCTAAGCAATGACTCTCTGGCTGGCTGGAAAGCCCCCGGTCCCTCGTGCGAGCGAGATCCTCGTTGCACGATGCGTTATACTCCCCAAACAGGTATCAAAGGGTCCTAAGCAGCAAAGGCGTTTTGCTTCCTCCTCGCAGCGTCGACCAGCCTCGGTATTGCAAGTCCATGGCGAGGCTGCTGCTGCTAGTCAAGCACCCCTTCCTCCTCCTCTCTCCGTCGTTCCTAATCGGGTTCTTCTTCGATCTCTTCTTGTCTCCGCCATCTCATCCAAGCCCCTCCTTCTCCGCCCCTCCCTATGGGCTATGTCTATCCTCTCCAAGCCTAACCGGGGCTTCTTGCTGAACGTGGACCGCAATCCAATCCTCCACGGCCTTCTGAAGAAGACTTTCTACGAGCAATTTTGTGCAGGCGAGAATGGCGCCGAGACAAAGGCCACCATTAGACAATTGAAAGACATGGGGTTCCGCGGTGTGATCATGACATACGCAAAGGAGACCGTCTTCGACCACAGCACCGGCTCCGAGCAGGGTCTCGGAGTCGCTGCCCTGAAAGCACAGCAGAAGGGAGAAACCTTGAACCCGGCGCTAGCTCGCTGCGCCAATATCGAGGCCTGGCGGAAAGGTACCATCGAGACCGTCGAGCAACTGGAGGATGGCGACTACCTGGCTGTCAAACTTACCGGGGCTGGACCTCAAGTTACAAAAGCCTTCTCAGTTGGCGACCTCCCCCCACAACAAATGCTCGACGCCATGGACGAAGTCTGCACAAAGTGTGAAGAGCGCAACGTCCGCGTTCTCGTCGATGCCGAGTCCCAACATTTCCAATGGGGTATCCTGCGAATGACGCTCGACCTAATGCGTAAATTCAACCGCAACGGCTACGCCCTCGTCTACAACACTTACCAAGCCTATCTGAAAAGCACATCTGACACACTGGCTAAGCACCTGGCCGCTGCCCAAAATGAAGGATTCACACTGGGTCTGAAACTTGTTCGCGGCGCATATATTGCCTCGGATCAACGCTCTCTCATCCACGACACCAAAGAAGATACCGATAACGCATACAATTCCATCACAACCGGCGCGCTGAAGCAAAACATCGGCGAATTTGGCTCCGCCAAGGCCTGGCCGTCTGTTAATTTGTTCCTCGCGAGCCATAATCGGGAAAGTGTCATGGCGGCGCACCAGTTGCACAAGCAGCGCACTGCGGCGGGTCTGCCGACTGTGCCGGTTGGATTTGCTCAGTTGCATGGAATGTCGGATGAGGTTAGTTTCTCGTTGCTCCAGCTTAAAGGGTCGGATGGGAGCCCCGAGGTTTATAAGTGTTCTACCTGGGGTGGGATGGGAGAATGTCTAGCTTATCTTTTGCGGAGGGCAATTGAGAATCGGGATGCTGTTTTGCGGACGAGTGATGAGTATAATGCTTTGAAGGGGGAGTTTGGAAGGAGAGTTAGGGGGATGTTTTCTTTCTCGAAATAAGATGGCATGGAATTGAATGATATGGCATATCTTGCCTGCTAGGTTAGACTTGGGGATGGCATGGGATAGATTTTACGAAATTTTCTGATCGTAATTATGAGATCAATGATATGTTCAAGTTTTGGTGTCTCTGGGCGCAATACAATATTGTGATTCAACCTTGGAAGTTATTTTCATTGTAATATAAACTGCTATTTTAAGCCCTCTTTTTACCTACTCGTAGTAGGCAACCTTAAATCCTAGCTAGATATGAATGAATGCCATAAACCCACAACTTGAAGTCCGAGTCGAATATCAGTTCTTTCAATCGAAATCTCTACCGGGCTGTCTCGGAGTATACTAGTCAATCAATCCCAACTTATCCACCCACAAATCAATATCCAAGATTAACATCCCAAAAAGCAATCTCATCCATGAATTCTCATTAACACTTACACCCACTCAAAGCCCGGCCTTTCCACAACCCTTGCATTATTAGTTACACCAAAATCAACATCAACCCCCCTCGCTCCCCATCTGCATCCCATCGCACAACAATCTGCTGCCAAGTGTACGATAAGCTAGGTTGTATTCAAGTTTAGGTTGGGCTGCAGGAATTATCATCTCATCTGGTGACCTACGGGAGGGCTACCGAGTGGATACACGTAGATTGAAAACTGACTTTGGAGATGTCGGGTTTGTGTTCCAAAGTTGGGTGTGGCGGGTTTGTGTTCCCCGGATGATTTGAGATTGGCGGGGCGGGGAGCTTGGGGGGATGCGTTGCCGTTTTGGGATGATA
>JAVMSB010000453.1:0-17344 GCA_031761475.1 Penicillium pancosmium | reverse complement strand
AGAACCTTTCATACGCAGTATATCGATACCGCAACCTCAGCAGCCTCAGTAGAACATTTTCATAAGGGGGAACATGCGTGTTGTTATTGATACTATCGAACGAACGCTACTTAATCTCACGAAACAAAATAGTGGCCTTATTGCTGAGGCCTTGGTCACATGACTCTAGGATACCGATGTTGAGAGCGGAATTCCCCATTACACTAGCTAATTAGTAATATAAAAAATCAATATAGATATTTAGGTAGGCGCAATGATACAACATTCTTTTTCCTATCTCCCTCAGACGTTTTAGCGGATAATATCGGCGTTATAGCAGTAAACAGTGGATTTTCTAGTGCTATTAGTCGTCTTGTAATCCGCCACTCTAACAGTTTATAATCTTTGTTTCAAAACAGCTTTCGAATAAGAAATCAATCGATTATTGTTTGTGCTACTCTTAGGTGATATTCAATATGTGGATTGGCAGTGACGGTGCTCGAATTTGCAAATACCTGCTGGGCGTTTCATCACATAGGGCATTTCATATCCCCGGGATGGTGGTTAACAGTGAACCATTCCGGTTTTCCTGGCTCCGGTTCATTGTAACAACCTTGCCCAAGAATCACAATTTATGAAATATGAGAATATCTTGCATCATACACAGCGAGAAGTTTTCTGACTACGCTGCTATTTAAAAATTTCCCCCGTTTTATTTCGAAATATAAATTCTGGTGACACTGCCTGATGCGTAGACTGTAGAGTGAGAAAGGAGACCTGAATGGAAAGGAGATCCCAACGTTGTCTGCAAGTGAGCGGAAGTGCAGGAAATGCATATGCGGAGTCCAAATAGGAACTTTTGAAGGACAACAAAGAATATGTGTACTCTAATAGGAGTATACCACCTCATCTCCCTAGATCGTAAAAGCAAGGTGAGAACGGCGTGTTTTCCGCAGATTTGGGCCGGTATAGTGAAAGTCGAAAACATACCCTCCGACACACGCCGTGCTTCACCGTCCGTGCCTGAACCACGTTAAACCGCGTCAGGTTCTCACTAAAACCAAATTACTGTTGAAACGTATCATAACTCCAACGTATTAATTTCAGCGATGAATAGAGTAATTGTAAAATACTGTAAAAACCTTCGCAGACTTTAAACATGGTTGGAAGTAACGCTGAGAGATCTGGCAATCTAGCAAAATCGCCGCCGAGCTGAGTTTCCCTTCATCCATTGACAGGCACGTCGACCCTTAAAGTCGCGTTAACTTCCCAGAGAAGTTCCCTGGAAGGATGCTCTTATTCTTCACGCCGACTATTGCTCACTGATAGCTCCGGTGCTCTCTCCCTTTGACTGACATACGACCTAGCCGTGTCTGGATTATTTGGTGACGCGAGCCCGCGCCATGTCAAGTTTACACCTTCATAAGTCAGCATTGAGCACCAATCACCAGTGAGAAGAAAACTTGTTTCTGCCTGGTGCAACACCACTGCGTCATTGTTCCTGAATCACCGGGGATAGTAGGTATGTTTCCTGGCCCCGCTTCGTTTCCGCAAATTTCATGAAATTTAACAGCACTATTCCGTCTACTCTTACAGCACGATTTGCTCTATTGCTGAGGCTTACTCTACGGCGATCTCTTTTTGGAATCTTCCTTATATATATCTTGCTCTGTGTCAGTAATTGGGCTCGCCGATAGCCCCATTTATTTATTTCTTCTTGTCTTTCCATCTCAATCCAGGTATGTTCATTTGAAGAGATCTTCTATTTCTTGTTACACTATTGAAGTCCGCATATAAGCTAACCGCTTTGATTCACAATAGGTCTCCCTGAGTTATCGAGATTAACGCGATGCAATAACCGCTACAGCCACCCAACTGGATCGTCTGCTAGCCTCTCTAGCCAAAGCCAGCATGAACACCACTTGCTCAATTTATTGTCGCCGGTGCCTAAAGAATTATAGTCAAACGATGCTCGCACATACTCAGTCTCAGATTTCAATTCTGGTTGGACTAGATGAGTATTCCAAAATGACCAACAAGGACGTAGGTCGTGTAACCTCCAGCGATGTGCCACACCATCAGCACCCTGATCCTCAGAATACAGACATGATAGAAGAAGACAGAGACTCATTACTAAGGAAATAGATTGTTCTCAATTTTGAGCTATACAGCTTCTGTTCTGCTAGTCCAATGCAGTGATTAATGTATCGGTGCACCTGGTCAAAAGCGAAAATTTGTAAATTCTGCTCTTCCATGATCAGTTTCCTATGCTGATCCCAAAACAGTTGCATTTGGATGGAAATTTCATGTAATAATATACAGAGCTGACACGTGACACGGTCGTTATAGAGGAAAATGTATCAATTACTTAGAAAATGCTCGTTGTTACCTGAGCCAGCAGCACTTTAGCGTAGTTTCGGCACATCCTGAGAAACATGGCATGTGAGCGTCCGCGGGGAATCTGTTTTAGACTTTCACTGTATGAAATCATGGAGGGGCTCTTAATCTGAGATGAAATTTCTGGAGGCAACTCTGCGCGACCCGGACGTCCATCCATGGCTAAAACAGCTTCTTGCACTGAGGCTATATAACAGGAAAGATACCCTAAGTTACCTTGAACCTTGTGATGGCTTCTCATTCATGATGAGCAAGGTAGAGGCCTGAGTTCTGAGCCATGCCATTGGAACAATGGGTCTGATCTGTACGACATACTTTCTGGGTGCAAATCCCGAAAGTCGCTGGGTGAACCAGACCAAGCTTGTGGCGCTGTAGACAACGTGCTATTAGCTGCGACAAAGTAGCTAACCAGGTCATAAGTGTCTCGTAAACCTTTCATCGTCATGTTTGCGCGGTTTGCATCCCGGGAATATCTCATTTGTCGTTTGAAAGCAGCATGAATCGCTCGAAAGCTCCCTGGATGTTTAGAGTCTGCCAGGAATGCGCCTTGAGTTTCTTCTTCGCTGAAATGCTTCCTTTCCATGAACCATGATGGTAAGCATTCCAGGTCTTGAGCAACCCATCGGCGATTTCGAGATCTGGATTTTTCGCTGTCAGATCTAGTCAGTTGTATGGCATGGATTGTGTTACTTACTCGATTGAGGTCTTTTCGTAACCTGGGTCTGCATCGGTGCGATAGTCATTATCATGGCTTTTGTTTCGCTCTCCATAAAAGTGGTCAGAACATGTAGTCCCTGGGTTAGTGATTATGGCATCCCATCCATCAGATTGATTCCGCCGGGATATTTAGAGACATCATATCCGGTTGACCTTTTTCAGGCGCCGTGATACCTTGAAGGTGAGACTCGTGTTGTTCTCTGGAAATATGATCAATGCCATTTTCGCGGGAGTTGGCGCGTGTCGGCCATTCCCATCCGATAGATTGGTATTTTCTCTGGTCGCGGAAACCTTTGTTCGCCGTATTGTTATGATTTGCCATATATACGGCTTTCGAATCTAAGAGCGCAGGCCTTATAGTCAATGGACCCTTTTGAACCCGCTTATTCCACATCATGCCATTGAGGGAATCTTCGACATTGAGCCCTATCTCATGAGAGTAGCCCAGTAGTTCGAACCATACACTTACACATTTACTCTTTGCTCCCTGGAGAGACTTCCTGCGGTTCCCAGTGCCCTCGCCGGTGCTTTCATGCAGATAAGTATGGCGGAAATTCTCTGTCTATGGATAGAGATTCTCCAGTCAAGGCCTTGGCTGGCCACTGAGGCTCTGGTTTTGCTCAGGAGCCCTCGTGGGGATCGAAAAAGGTGGACCTGGGCGGGTCACTTGCCGAAAGAATGGGCGATATAGCTTTTGCTTGTGTCGCATTCCCAAGTAGGCTCTTCCGAACAATTTATGCGCCATTCTTCTCGAAGCCGGCATTGCCTTCCTCTGGTATAGTAGCCGTCTGATAAGCTTTTCGAGAAGCCTACTTCGGCATTTCCTCCTGGACCACGTTAGATGCGATCCTTTGAGCTCCTTTAGGAATGAACACGCTGTCCCGACTAGACTTCTTCTGTTGGTAGCTTCCACCTATCCTGAATTTTGATTATGCTGGCTCTGCCCTAAAATCAGGCTTGGTGGGTCTCTATCAGAAGGTGCTCTTTTAAAGGATCGTGGAGCGCTCAAGCTCGCCGACGAGCTTTTCCGATTATCTTGTTGTTGACTTCCATGACTATAATTCAGGAACTTGCCAGTCAGTAAAGGCACAATTATTTCCAATGCCAGATAAGACCTGAGCTAACTCACCTTTTGATGCAAGCTGATTCGAGATAGCAGCCATTTCAGTCATGAAAGACAGTGTATATAACTCTGTTTGGATGTAGTACCAAGGTTGAGCCAATTTCTGTGGTAGTCCGGAAAGAATCATATTATGATGGAAATCGGACAGCTCGGCAATTGCTTTGAAGTCATCCAGATAATTATGATAGACCTCGGCTTCTTTGTATTCGATCTTGTTTCTGCATGCAGTAATAACATCCAGCCAAGTGATTGACGTCCGCGTCGTGCCATTTTCGAGCTGGGTGATTTTTGGGCTTCGAGAACCAAAAATGAAATCTATTCCTTTCATAAGATTGATACTGATCATTGGAGCGCTGAAGATAGCCGCGAAGCTCGTGTTTCTTCGGAATATATTCAACAGTTCCTGCAATGCTTCCAAGGCCAAGCAAAGTCTTTCTTGTCGCGGTTGAAAATGTTCCAGGAGAGTTTCTCTAATCCTCATATAATCGCCACCTTGGCGGTGATCTAGCCCTTGGTCCTTCTCGGAAGCCATAGAATCAATTTTGCGACCGATAGACTCTTTACGGTCACGGTTAGCTTTGATCTCGTGCTGACCGTTGTCCTCTTATAGGAAGTAATTGAGATCAACAAGTACAGGTGCTCGTAAATCGAGACTTTCTGCCTGCCTCGTGACGCCAGGGAAGATGTGGTGGGTATGAAACGGAAATAAAATGGTCTTTTGTCAGAACTCAAGTTTCCTGAAGAGTGGGACACTTATAGCCCATAAATCTTCCTTAACGGAAGCGAGCCGGCTTTGAAAAGCATAGGAATGCGCAGGCCAGTATATTTGACATGGCTCCGCCGACGCCATAGTCTCAACGGTGGCAGCACGATTAGATCGGTTTGCTGATGATGAAGCATCACCAAAATCAACGTTTACACATCGATGTCACTGGTGGAAGCTTTTATGCACATCACGCTCTAGAAATTATGAATGTCAATATGTTCTGGGAGGTTCTGCTGCCCTGGGCTCGTGACATCAATTGGGTCTCATTGTGGAGATAGACTGCACCTCCTGTCGCACTGTGAAAGCATTGTCTTTGCATTAGATATAGGATCATCGAGGAATGTGACGTAGATCTGATCGTCTGTTTGAGTCTGTTTAAGCGTACGTCCACATGTGTGAGATACTCCTAAAATACTGTGTTCAAACGGAGTAGCCCACTTTCCCACAAACGTTTCGGAGCCTACAAGCATCGAGGTCAATTAAGAAAAAGTAAATGGGAAGTCCAATTTTTAGACTAAATAGGGGCTTCTTTTGCTTGGGGTTGTCACGTTCAGGTACATCGCAATTCAATGATTTCCCGAACATAAAATCGAACCGGTCCATGAGCCGCACCTCACGAGAACTCAATCTGCAAGAATTGTTCCACCTCCGAAATCAGGTCCTTCTCGATACATTCCACGAGTCTTCCGATCACTTCCGGAAGTGTGAGCAATCGGTGGTTCGGTGGTTCACGGAGAGGTGATTTAGGCGAAGAAGCTTGAAAAGGAGTAGTTTGCTGTGACTGCCTTTGCTTTATGCTTGGTTTGGGAAGGGTTTTCTGTAGGAATCGGAGGAGACCACATAGCTTCCCCGCGCCAGGACTCTCGCCGATGCAAAGGCAAAATTCGATGGCGGCATAAACCATCTCAAGCAGACTATCTCTGTCTTGGGTCAAGCGATGAACAGCGGCGTGGCGGATGCTCGCGATGGAATGGCGCAGGTTCTGAACAGGGGTGATATTTGCACAGCATTGCTCAGACGAGATCTTCGATCGGTTCTTAGCTAAAAGTTTAAAGAATTTATGCAGCTCCAGCGCCTCGGGGCATGTCCAGCCAACAGACAAAGACTGTGGTAGAAGCCATTTTTGAACAAATTGGAAGGCGGAATGCTCGAGGTGACGTTGTAGAGTTTGGAGGATCACATGCTGCGCTCGAAAAGGGATAGGAATCAAAGGCAGTCCTAGCATGGGGAACAGAATCTCTATGAACTCTATCACCGTAATTAGCGAAGGCACTCCGACCTTTAGCTTTAGCTTACCCTTAGCTTTCAATCCCCGGCAATGTTCCAAAAAGCGTTTCAAAGACCTGCGACAGTCAATTATGGAATTATCCAATTTCGAGAAAACCCCGAGGTGATTTACCGGTAGCTGATTGATTGTGGAGACGATGAATGCTGGGCAGCAGCGGAGTCTCCATTGGGGCTGGAGGAAACCATGTTCCGACGGCGGAGGCGGCGTCGACATCTCTTCATCGATGGTACCTTTTCGGCCGGTTTGTAGGTGTAGGCACACGAGAAACCCTGGTCATCCTGTGCTGGCAGGTGAAATAGAGATTTGGGCGGCATGTGGCCTTGCAATGACCGCGACTTGCGGCGGAATATATGACGGCCAGGCTAATGGAATGAATGGATGGGGGAAAGCAGTTTTTCTCAGGGAGGCGAGGGCAAAAAGTTTGCAGACAGAATTTTCAGTGGGCAGGCAAGCGATTTGCCAAGGCGAGTCTTCCATGGAACGCTTCTACATATTAGCTGCGTAAAAGCCGTTTGACCTAGGTCAATCAACGTTGATGAGGCAAATAATTTGTCACGCATAGCTTCGTGCCAACCACGGCTCCAGGTGGATCCAGCCACTCCACCCGCTCTCCAGCCCGAACGCTTGAAATTTCTTATTTCAACGTTGAATCAACCGCCTCAACACCCAGCAAAATTGCGGTCGCCCGGTGTGAATTTCGAGCGGAAATCTCTGGGTACGGTACGATGTACGCAAATGGTCGCTGCCGAAAAACGTACTCGAAATGGCATAAAAGACGCTCTATTCCAACCATTGCTACATTGATACAATGGAGACACGTGATATATTTTTGGCCGTACGGGGCACCTGCAGTCTGAACATGGTGATGTAGGTCTCCTTGACAGAAGACTACAGCGCCGCGAGGGCTGCAGGCGGGCCAGGTAGCACTCCGTATATTTCAGGAGGAAGCAAAGCTATGCGGAAGCATACTTAGTACATACATGAGGGGTTCTGCGGTGGGCGGGAAGAAACCGCTGCGAAGAGAGCCCAACTCTCCTTCGAAACGGCGGAGTTCCTTTCGAAGGAGAGGATATACGAGCAATATCTGTGTGCGATTACAAGCACGGAATATTGTGGACCTGACGCAAGGGGGGAGGGGCTCTCCGCAACAATCCCGAATAGAACATATCATTTAGGGCAGGTTGAAATACCCTCGGAATACCCTCGGAATATGACCATACTCGGTGGTTATTACACCGAGATTGCGAGTTGCACCAATTTACCATACAAAACACAAAGAAATGTGGGTTCCTGGGTAATCAATCGCTTGCTAGTGGTAAAATACCACTCGATGCGCTGACAGAAAACTAGAGGCGAGGGAGCACGTGTCAGTACGATCACAAGTATGAAATTTGGGATTCTGTCCGTAGCAGAAAGAGGCTAAGTGGAAGTTGGGGAAAGGTACAGTATCCAACGTAGATCGGTTTGGCTCATGTTGTCTCGCGCAAGCTCAAAGCAGTGGTCAGGCACGATGTGTTCAATTGTGTCAGCGCAAGATGGGCGGAATAAGGGGGAAAGCTTAGGGGCTTTCGCCTGCCTAGGGCTGATTGTGGTATGTCTCACGAGTGACTGCTACGCTGGCGAGAGATCTGGGAACTTTATAGTGCTGTGGCCCGCCTCGTTACTTGCGCAGCGAGAATTGTAAGGATCAGAGCTGGCCCTCAGATTGTGGCCTGTTAAACCGTTTCACCATTGATTTTATGTTGCTTTTGGTAGCGCCACAGTTTTTTTTCGGTGTCATTTTCCTGGGGAGTCAACATCTTTTCAACATTCGTGGCACAGGTCCCACAGGTTAAAACATAAACGACACGTCGTGCCAACTTTTATAAACCTGGACCTAAACTAGTCGAGATTCATATTCGTTGTTGCTGCAATCTGTGGCACGAAAAGGATTCTGCGGCCTCATTTTGTTCTCAACGACGATAATTGCTATTTCGGTGATGGATATTCGACGGCACTCAACATCGTGTTCCTCAACGCCCGCAAACAACACCGCTTCCTGAAGATATATTTCTGAGCAGATCAATGCATTTGGGCCTACTGCAAATGGAGGGGAGCAAGCGGAACATGGTAGGTAGATGCGGAAGCCATCTGTGACTCTGTCAATATTATCATGCAAACCATCTCGTTACGATCAGAAATCCTGAATAGTGCCAAGCAATCACTCATGCTGCGATCTTGTTCCGTTGCCAAATATGCTGATTCAGCCCTAGCTGATCATGTCGGACCGTTGCCGTTACAGTACGGACTAGTACGGGCATAGCCAATTGAGTGCTTGAGAGTGTTGATTTTTGAATACTATGGAAAGTATTTCTAATTCTTCAGACCTAGAGGCCCGGATCTCTTCTGACAATATTACCGTTTCTGAGGAACGTCGTCGCTGTGCTGCAGGATCAAAATTCCGAGGGCAGATCCAGTGTCTGGGCTGGGTTCCTCTCCTGTTGCTCGCTCGCCCTGACTCCATTCGAGTGAGACTGTTTCCAGCGAGATCTGGGTGCATTCACTCCTAGCATCTCCAAGCTCTGGATCGACCCCGGGCGAGTAGCGAGAAGGGACCATTTCCAGCACTGATTCGCTCAGTGACCCTCTGGGAGTAGAGTGATCTCGATCCGATGGACTTCTCTGATCAAAGATTTCCTGATCTTGAGCTGGCTCCAGAAGATCTGATTCCATAGACTCGGATCGAGTTTCTGAATTGTCGATCTCACAGGAGAGTAGCTGACGTGTTGAAGTGTTGCTCCTTCCGAGAAGAGATGACCTGCCTGATGCGCCCTTGTGCCGTGCAGACGTATTTGAGCCCGGCACACGGTCCTTTTCAACAAACAACGGCGATTCCACCTCTTCTTCTATCCCTCGGTCGGCATACACATCCACAGTCTCTCTAGTGTCGCTGGAATCAACGCTTGAAGATTTGCCCAAAAAGGCGAAAAAGACACAGCGCCGAACAAAAAAGCTAGTGATTGTATCGGCAGCATCGACATCATCATGCAATCGAACTAAGAATAAGAAAGGGGCATCTTGCACATGGGTGCGGGTCTGCGGAACCCCAGAGCGAGCGTGCGCCTTGACGGTGCTGTCTGCCAAAAGATCTCGCGAGGGACCTGGCTGATCGGGCACAGCTTCAGTAAAACAATCTACAATCCGGCGCACCAGAACATCAAACTGCTGGTCATCGTATCGATATCGACCTGGTTTTCGCGCCTGGAGAAGGGCTGATCGTGCAATTTCGTGATCTGGAGAACTGTTCAGCAGCTCGTCGATTTCTGGGGATCTAAACCCGAGCTGGTG
The DNA here is from genome assembly GCA_031761475.1 of Penicillium pancosmium. Lineage (NCBI taxonomy): Eukaryota > Fungi > Ascomycota > Eurotiomycetes > Eurotiales > Aspergillaceae > Penicillium > Penicillium pancosmium. Next base: position 7,747 of record JAVMSB010000453.1, on the reverse strand, counting down.
AGCAAGATGGGCCATGTCGTAGATCGCGCGCGGGTCCGGCTTAGCGCGAGTCGGTTTGGCCAACAGATCATCAGAGTTCTTGGGGTCCGGGGGCATCAAAGGATAATGCCGCATAGCATACAGCCATAACTGTTGGTATCCTGCCTCGAGGCATTCTGTCTGGGTCGCATGAAAGCGTCGGAAGGTAGACTCCGAGGTCTGAATGATACAATTCCTTTTCTCTCGGTGACCTTCCCCAGACTCCGAGTCTGGATCAAAGATCGAGCTTATGGCCTCTCTCACAGATCGGGGTGATGGACCTAAGAGCCGCTTCAGACAGTGAGCGCAACTCTCTAGATACTTGAAATCCTCAAAGAAAGTGTATAAGGACGGGATGAAACCATCGAAATCTTTCATTTTGGCGCATATAGCATTTCGCTCATCAGCACTGAATTCGGCAAACACATGTCCACTGAGAACCAGCCCGCATACCTTCCTCTCATCAGTGCGTGATTTACCTGGTGCCAGTAACTGCAGGGTGTGAACCGTATCCTGATCGATTTTCTTCATCAGACGCCGATCCGATCCCACCAGAGAAGACCAGAAGTCCAAGATGTGATCAAAATAGGTTCCTATCTCCTGAGAGACGAAGAGTCGTCATTAGCTAGAAAAAAGCAGCAACTTGAGCTGAAACTCACCTCAACGCAGCCCGAAGCGATCAATCGATGAAGCAGACTAATTCTCATCGCGCCCGGCCAAAGCCCGGGAATTGCCAACAATCGGTCAAATGCATGTCGGAGGCGACGGTTCTTTTTATTGTCAAGCTGATCCAAGCGCTCTTGGTTGCTGGGTGATAGTCTCACGAACCATCGCTCTCGGAAAGCTTCGTTACCCTCACCTTCATACTGTCTGATCTTGCGATAGACTTCCCCATCGGTCGGCTTTTTTTGATTGGAATATTCATCCACCAATGCGGCTCTCAATTCTTGGCCGATGTCTTATTGAACGGTCAGTATCGATCTGCCCAAAAGCAAGGGTCCGTCACGTACCGTCTACGTAAAGATCAACCGTCCACCAGCGATCCGCCGGGGTGAGTACCTCGACGCCAGCTTGTACGCGATGACGACCATGGAGACCCCTAAGTTTCCCCGTCCGAAATTCTAGCCGGGGCATATGGCGGCCTTCGGTTGTCAGCAATGATTCCTGTGGAACGTTCGCCTTCTGCAATGCATCCGCGAGGTCATGTCGAGACACGGTCGCGGGAACATGGTTGTGGACATCGAGGCGGCGACAACGATTCTTACGAAAGATGTTCCGTAGCCGATCCAAATTGTTAGGGTCCAAGTCCCGTGGCAAGGGGGGTTCAAATTGGATTTGACGGATGCTGACTTTAGCAGCACCAATATATTTGAGTCGTCGTTCTGCTGCGAGTCGCACCTCTTGCTCGGTGAAGACGTGTCGAGTCATGGTGTCAGGATAAATATGGGGCTCAGGATTGGCTTGGTTTTATCGGGCGTGAATGCCTTTATAAATACATGTGGACTCCCTCGTTGTGGTGGCTCAACGTTGGCACTGCGTTTCTTTGCCGGTGAAGATCCAACACCCTAGTGTTCCACCCGTACGAAATACCCATTTAAACCAAGCAAGATTCCCTTTGTGTTTCGTGCTCCTTTTTCTGCTTTCAACTATTAGCCAAATTCTATCCTGCTTCCATGATGCGAAAAGTTGGCGAAAAGAGAGTGACAAGAATCCAAGCCGCTCAGGTTGCATTACTCCCCCAGCCGCAAACCCGAACAGAAGTATCACCGGTAACGGACCTCATACCCGGTCCACAACCTCTCCATCTAGGGCCCGCACCTGGAAAGAGGTACATCACTTCCTTAACTTCGGAGCACACCGGCAAAAAAAATCGATTGATGCCACAAAGCCCGCCTCGCCAGGAGACTATGCAGTGGCAGAGCATTATCGGTTCGGGCCTGACAGTCCGAGACGAATCTCCTTGGGGTACTTTCAGAAAGTACTACGATTGTGACCTAGCTGGCCCCGTCGCGGTATGCGTTCGATCATCTGGAGACCGCGGTGTCTGGGCGGTGCGCCAGTATCCGATTGAGGACGCTGACAAGATACTGCGGATCCTCCGCTCTATGCGCCATGAGAACCTGGCCTCCATTCGGGAGTGTTTCCGCACTCCCGAGCTTCTGTACACACTGGGGGATTTCGACCCTCTTGTTCTGGACCATATCGTTGCTTGTAAAGCCTTCCCAGATGAGCAGGAGCTGGCAGCCATAATGTCTCAGGTTTGTTCCTCATTTCCTCTCACCTATCTGCCAGATGGCCAAATGGCTGATTATGTACAGCTCGTTGACGGGCTGTTATATCTCGTGGCGAACAACTTCCATCACACATCTCTGGACTGTTCTAGCGTCATTGTGAGTCTCAATGGGCAGGTCAAAATCGGTAAGTTTATTCCATTTTTACCTTCCCAGTCAATCTCACCTAATCAGGCACGGTAGCACGGATCGATTGCTGTGTGTTCCGGCAAAGAGGTAGAGCCGATGCCAGTGACCTGGCGCCAGTCTCGAGAATTATGATGGAATTGATGCAAAAATATGTCAAAGAAGATGGGGCAGTAGGAATTGATAATCTCGACCGCGGGAGAACCTGCCCGGCTGCGATCGAATTTCTCTGCGCGACGACCTCGGCAGGCTCTTTTGAGGAGCTGAAAGAGGTTTGTTTCTCTCGATTTGTTTTCAAATCAGTTTTTTCAAACGGTACTAATGATATCTAGCAACGACTGTTGACGGAAATCTCATGCTACCCAGGGAATCTCATCGGACTTGCGTGGTTCGCGTTGATCTCTGCTCGCACATTCTACTCGTACACGCCAGGCCCCATGAAGAACGATTGAAGCAGAAGTCAAATTTCCCTACTGCCACCCTCTGATTTGTTGGCCACTGCAGCAATAATTCGACCGATAAAAAAGATTCATGCACGGTACAGTAACCGACGAACTTTCTGTTTCCATGGTTCAAGCTTTTGTTCTGTCTGCTGTTAAATTATACCCGTCTTGATTTTGATAAAAAAGAATTTTGAATTAATTGCATCCTCAATCAAGGCCTAGCCGCTGTTTTTCAGTGTACTGCCTAGCCCTATCCAATTCATAATTGACCAAGTAACTCATTTTGCATTCGCTGCATGCGATCTCCCTATCATTTAATTACTCCGGCTGGTATTCCAGCTCCGAAAGCCTCACACCACGATGCAAAAAGCCCTTGACGGTCTTTCGGATCTGGTCTCTGAGACTACCTGCCGCTGAAACTAGAAAGAAATTAGTATACGACAGAATAGAGCCAGGCTACAGTAGGGTCACTTACCCATCACTAAGGAGCCTCTCGATCTGATCTCCCGATGCCTCGAGCGAGACTATGTTGTCATAATCAGGTACACCTTGGTAAAAGCAGGCTCTTTCATGTTTTCCTATTGGCGTCTTATCATGAGCAAGCCCTTTTTCGACGTAGATTGAAATGCTGAGAATCTGTATACGTATTTTCGTCAATACTAAACAAAGTTTCCATTTTGAAGCCGGTGACATACATAGCCTTTATCTATAATATCGTCCTCCAGGAGGGGGTTGAGCAGTCCCTCGGCTGCGCTGACCATTTCTAATTTGTTAGTGCTGGTGCTGGCTGACTGGAAACGGAAGGGTCTTCTCACCAATTGATTCTATCTGCCACACCAAATGGAGCCGACGGACATGAAGTGTGCAGGTATTATAGCCATGTATCATCTTCTTCAGATACGGAATTGTTGCGGCGATCCCAAAACCACTCGCAATCAGTAGCACGGTTTCATACCCGTCAACAATCTCACTGGTACCATGTGGTCCTGTGAACATGGCCAGGAATGGTACCGGATAGCCAAGAGCGCCAGCAGCAAGACTCAGTAGGTCTTTTGTCATGCCACTGCGTGACTGCACAAATAACTCAATCGTGTCATGTCTTCCGCGCGACCACGGTGTGACTATGAAAGGGTGCGTTTGAAGCCACGACCAAGATCCAACTGACGGCATCCACAGGTTGATATACTGGCCCGCATCTATCTTGATAGATCGGGGCAGAACCACACGAATCTGGGCCGCTTTTCTGAGCTTAGGATGTGTCAGAGATCCTTCTGGAGTGAAAGATACAAAGGCCCGAGGAGCACCGTGGCCCGAAAATAGCCCGTTCGTGTAACATAAGTTGACAATCTCCAGGAATGTAGTCAGGGCCAGGGACGCCAGCGGCACGTAAAGGTACAATTTTGGCAAGCGACTCTGATCTGGGAGATGTCGCCACGTACCACATACAAAGAGAGCAGTCAGAATTTGATGGCTTCGGAGGAAGACTTCATAGCACCGTCGACGAAGCCAGGGGAGGGAGATGAGGGCAAGTGTGGCCAAGGAAATTGACCCCTATCAGCGTTAGCCCAGAATTCATGGCAGCGAGAAGGAAACTTACAATCAGGGTAAACATGTTACGTGTTTCCCCGAGAGGAAAATTGAATTCCCGGCTCTGGCATTTTGCAATCACGTGAAAAGACAGCAGAGCAACGGACATCCAACCTGATGCTTGGTGAAACTTGCAGCAAGTGCGCCAGGTAATACCTAGAAGATCAGCCAGGTAACCGAGGTGAGCGGCGGAGAGGGGAAAGGTAAGGTTGATGAGAGCCAGCTCCCCGGCCCGGCGGCCGGCCTGGGCGATGGAGTCTGTATGGAAGAAAACCATAATGATATTGACCACAATGTAGGAAAAATAGATGAGAACATTCAACCGGGACCAGGGGCCCCAAATTCGATGCCTGTGGATGAGAGCAGGAAGTATGAGGTGCCGAGAGATCATAACTGAACAGGCCTCGACCCAGTTCATCATCGTGGTTTGGGTCTGGATTAGGAAGAGAGCTAAAAAGCAGCCTCCAGCAGCGATTGCATAAATCGATGACACATTCATCCTCAGCGGGGTCTTCAATTACAGTGGACCTTGGAGGAAGACATATGAGGGGAGGGCGGACCTCTTTTAAATGAAAGCCATTAGCCACGGCATCGCCATGTCCCTATTAGCGATACCTTGCAGCGAAGGCGGAAGCATCAGAAACATGAAGCAAAACACATCAGAGAGCCTCAACTAAGTGGTTCAGGGTCACAATTTCCCAGTTACTGCGGACATCAAAATTAACGAGCTGCCCTTGAGAGTGCTGGGAAGAGAGTGTGTCAGATAATGAAGGCTATTCCAGACTCACAAAACATCCCTTCTCGCTCTAAATCAACCAATCAGGATATTCAAGAGCCGATAATGGAGTGAAAATGCCATAAGAATCAGGATTTTCTTTCCTTTTCTTCGATATATTGTGACCTTCTTGGCTAATCTCGACGATTCTGAGCGCACGACTTTATCTCCCATAATGACAAGTACATACATAGCTAGCACCGAAAGGGTGCTGCATGGAAGCATTCGCTTAAATATGGAGGCCCATAACAAGCAGTCTGAATAGAGCGGTGAATTGAAAGGGTGAGTACAGTAAGTTCAACGTACGTTCGAAGAGAGTCCGCATTGTGTGTGCTCAAGAGGAGGCTGGGGTTCGGCTTGGCATTCTTGAATGTGTGTTGAGTGGCGAAATCCACACCCCTTGCTTCATAATCATATTTTATGCGCCTGACTGGCTAGATTGACACTTGAAAGTGTGCTAACGTAATTCCCGCATGACCGGGCCACCCGGTTGACCGGGCCACCTACCGCCATTAGAAATATTCAAAATCGATTTTCTCAACCAGCACCTATTAATTCAACTAAATATAGCGATTTTTACATATATTGATCCTGTGGCCAATCTCTCTACACCCACTACACCTAGGCGGAGCCCTCTTTGCTAGTTGATCTGCCTAAAAAGGCAATTTACCCTGTATATAGGAACCTACTAAAGGTGCTTCTGCTAGCAAATCTAGCTGTGTAATCTGCTGTAGGCTCTCTTCAACAGTCAGACCCTCTTCGTAGGGTATCTGTCTGGTCGACTGATTATGCTTCTTGACTATCTTCTTATTCGCTATACGTAGATTTGTGTTTTCTTGCGCTAGTAGCGCAGTGTTATATAGCGCTATACAGTGGCCCTTAATAATCTGATCTAGTATAGTTTTTAATAGGCTTAGAGGGCTATTTGACCGTCGCTTTAGCAGATCCTTAAGTATTGTAGCTTGCTTAAGTAGCTGAATGACCGTTTTAGGTGTTTCTGGTACGAATTGGCTAGATCTACTGTTTGGTCGGCTGTTTTGTGGTGACAGAGTGTATAGAGAGATATTAAGCTTCGAAAGCACTCTTTCTGTATTGATAGGCACTAGACTACTAGCTGCAAAGCTATTCTGAATAATAGCTAGCTAGTAGAAGATCTCTAGCCGCGTGCGTTGATAGTCATCCAAAAAATCAAACTTATCGATATAGTTATATCCTCTACGTACAAGGTCACTTATAAAGCGACTATATACGCACTTTAGTACTGTAAAGCACCCAACATTAAGTAGTTGTAGCAAATGTAAAGAATACGAAGGTATACAGAGAGGAATAATATCGTTCTCTGTACAAATTCGGTCGAACTAGGGTGTAAGATAGCTTCTATAGCTATCAAGAATTAATAGTCGAAACCAGCCTTGTATACACAAATTTGTTGATAGGATAAAAAGCTTTTGTAACCAACGTAGGCCTATCTTATCGGTAGTCTAGCTATTTTTTAAGACCTCAAACCGCCAATCTTTTGGTAAGTTATCAAACTAATCTACAATAGCAACCTTCCCCTTAAAGATTACGTATAGCGGTAGCGAATAGCCATCTGCGTAGATTGCTTTAATAGTAGTAACCCACTGACGATTTCCTAGCTATAGAATCGATCGTCGACTATAGTATTCTACCTGTATAACCACCTTCTGCGATGAAATAAGACCTATTGCGAATCCTATCTTATCAAAGTTGTAGATATCCTCAGATTGGATACTGTTCTTATCAATAACCCGTTGCACAGTCGCAAACCACTCTTGTAATAATTTTGGGTCTTTGTTTAGTACGCACCGGTAGTTATAGCATTTTGAGAAGCGTAAGCGAATCTCCTCACGTCTATTTATAAAGGTTGATACCTAATTCTTGCCAACAGTAGGTAGAGGGTAGCTACCGTACGCAGCCAGTAGGATATTAGCTATCTCTTGTACAGTAGCCGGTCTAGGCGCTGCTCTACGTAAATCTATAGAGAGAATCTATTCAATAAGCGAATCCTCTTCTAATTCAGTCAATTTATAGCGATTTGGACGTATATCGATGTGTACAATTTGGCCATCGGCGTACGCTTGTAGTGTTGAACGTAGTACTGCGTAGAGACTAGCCGCAGCGCAAATAGATTTGATACAGCTATTTTGAAGATTATCAAGGGCTAATAAGATCCTGCCTTCTTGATTACCTGAATTCTGTAAAGATTCAGAGCGAATTGGTGGTATGGTAGGGGGTTGAAGTAGGTTGGTAGGTAGAAAGACGTGATTTTGGATAGGGTGGCCCGGTCAACCGGGTGGCCCGGTCATGCGGGAATTACGTTATAGTTAGAGACTCTAGATAATATCAAGAGAATAATTATAATTTAGTATAAATATTATATAATTATTATAAAGACTCTAAATTAGTCTAAAAGGCCCTAAAGACTATAGAGACTAGCTTTATCTTCAGTTATTATTTTATTCTAATACAACCTACTAGAATAAAAG
>JAVMSB010000452.1:0-17777 GCA_031761475.1 Penicillium pancosmium | reverse complement strand
CTCTTTTCCACCGCCCTCTCTTTTCCACCGCTCTCTCTTTTCCACCGCCCTCTCTTATACAACTCCTCTATCGCAGAATAATGGAAACATTTAGTTGAAGTAGTCGAACAGACTCATTTTTAGCGAACCGTTAAGGAAATTGAATTTTTCCTAGAAAGTTTTGGAAGAATAGATTTATGAAGCGTTGAAAAATTGCTTACTGAAAGTCGTTGAAAAAGCCATCACAACATATCGTTGAAAGAGACTAATAGGAGCCGTTGAAGGTCGCTGAAAAAAAGTCATTGAAGTTGACTTTCCGAAGTAGCCAATGCCATTTTTGAGAAATGGCAACGTTCTTCAACGATCGGCTTCAATGACTTCTGGCATCGATTCTCTCAGGTTCTTCCATTTGCCACACCCTCCAACAACTGCTTGGGATTAATTCTGCAAATTCTTCAACGATTCTTAGATATTTCTTTAACTTCTCTATAATATTGCACCTTCAATGTTACCCTCATTTCCTTCGACTCCCTGGGACAATTACGATAAATCAAGTCCTCCAACGATTTTTGGACGAATCCCTTCACCTACTTCCTTATCAAAAATTTCAACGACTTCTTGACATTAATGCTTCTAACGAACCCGTTCAACACCTTTCTCGCTGTTGAAGTATCCCGGTTGCTGGGATAATATCATGAGGCTGAGATCACGTGCATACACATATACCTGACTTCTCAGTCTACATGTATCTTAGAGATAACATGCAACACAACACAATCAACCCCCTCAATAATATGAGCACTGAAGCATCACTTAATATCTTAACACTCACCTACTCGCTATGCAAATTTTTCAACAACACAAAACTTGATTATACTAACGATTCTCTCGAATTGGTTTTTTCAACGTCGCCTTTCAACGTCTTCTTCCAACGACTTCATCCAGCCGCTCCTCCTCGGAGTTCTTAAAATTAAATCGTCCAGCGGTTGTTATATTTATTAAACAATTCTATAAAGCAAAACCTACCAACAAACCCCTCCGTTGATACTTTCAACGACCACCTAATAATATTTCTTCAACGACCCCTTCAACGATCCCGTCCAGTTAGTTTCAACGACTTCTAAATTAAATGCTCCGATATCAATTTAATTATTCCTTCAACGCATCTTAGATTTAATAATTTCGATGACTACCTAAAATTCTTTCCCTCAGTGGCCCCAAAAAAATCTTCTCAACGACAATTTAGAATTTATTACCTCAGCGACTCCCTTTAATCGAGTATTTTCAACGAGATTCTCCAACGGTTCCTTAAAGTGATACCCTTCAAAGACACCCTCCAACTTAACTTTCCAACAGCTCCGCAGAATGGATTTTCAATGATTCCTAATTCATTTTCCAACTGACCCCGGCAACAACTTCTTGACCGACTCCCTTCTTGCCCTTGAACGACTTTCCCATTTCTTTCCTTTGGTGACTTCCAGATGATGGCAAATGCCGAGAAAATCTAGAGCTTCACTGCTATCCCGAGTTCTACTTTCTACGCTAATCGTCCCGCAGAACGCTTGCCATTGCCGGCCGCATTTCCTGGAGAAAGGGCCAAAACCAGTAACAAGAAACGCTTTCTCAATTGAAACAGCAATGTCGAGTAGCCCACATTTGTAGGTGGTCGCCGTTTCACACTCGCTCCGCCCGAAGGAATGAATGCTGAACGCCTCAGATGACCGCCCCGGTCTCGTCATTGCGCCCAGCCATGTCCATCACCAACCGTCGGTCGAGGACGGATATGCATGATCGGTCGCGGCCAGCCATACTTCTCTTGAAAATCTGTCTGAGCATAAGCGAGGGCATTTTCCAGGCTATCTCCAAAGAATTTGGTCGGGCGCTCGAGACCGTCACTCCGAAAACTCTCCAGACCGGGCGGTCGCAGGCAGCAAAAATACGTACCAGAAAATGTACGTGGATTAGGTTTTGCCCGATGTACATGTACCTTGCTGAACAGATGGAAGGTCCTCTCGGAGCCACAGACCAAGGAAGGGTCTTTTACAGCGAAGTTCAGCGAACTGGGAGTAGCCAGCCACGATCTTCGCCGCGAGCTAGATCAGACGAACACGCGCCTAGGATCGTCCCTGATCCTCAATGATATTCGGTCAATGTCCAAAAACAAAAATTATGGCGACCAAAGTTCGCAAAGTCACACAGCTTTCTTGATTGTACTTCGTGGCAAGTGAAAAATATATTCGGACCATTACAGTAAATTTGGTATCCCTATGCCACTGTTGTAATTGTCTCACATGATATCCATCGCTATCGACGCAGCCGTCCGGAAAGGATATTCTCCAAAAAGTCGGTCTCGCCTTTGCCGCATACGGTGTCTCAAGGTATTCGGCTATCCGAGACAAACTATGAGCAGAACTCAAGCAGACTATGCCCCCTCCAACGGACGCTGCAACATGGTCTGAATTGGAGAAGTTACCATATTTGGGAACCCCCTAAACCTCGAAATCGAGCTCAGTTCTGACCCATAATCTCCAGACTAGATTTACCAATGACTTCCCCGGCATCTCGAATTCAGCGCTCATTTCTCCTGCTGCGACGGCCTTTGCCGGGATCCTCAACGATTTGTAGACATAAGTAATTATGCCGCGTAGAAATGAGCGGGGCTTCAACATGGCGACGATTGGAGCGACGAGGCGCACTCGGTGACCGGAGGCGAGGCGGCGAAAGGTCTGTGAATGTAGGCGGCAGACGAAGGGCCGGTGCATCGCCGGTGCAGATTGATGAGAATGGATTAGGTTTTGCAAACGGTCAATCGAGTTGCGGGGTCAACCTGAGGCAGGAAAGTTGCTGTCCCCAGTAGCGGCGGCCCAAATAGAGTAATGCCTATTTCTCTTTATTTTTCGTAAGCTGTCGCGAAAATGAACTTCCTCAACCGAGAGATCTTGGTATTTCGAAGCTGAAGTCGCAGACTCACGAAGCAGAGCGACAGAACGATGCTTAGTACACACGGATGGATGGATGGATGGATGGATGATTTCATTTACCCTGACCCCTCGCAAAAAGCGATATGCAGGCTACAACTACTTTCTAAATACATCTTGATTGATTCCCGAGATTGTTCCAAACTGCCTGAACGGTGAACTTTGAGCCTCACCTGGTAATGCCTGTCGTGGCCTTGTTGCCATTTGTGGTGTTAGGCTGCCTTCATGGCGCGGCTATGGTGAAATTGCGAGTAAGACGGACTGCGAGCGTCCGATTTTGGCTGCATTTCTGTTAGGAAACGCGAGAACGCGGGCAAAGCTGAAGCTAAGAATCTGGACAGTGACTGTGTTGCAGATGCAGTTTTGTTTCGAGTTTGTTTATTTGCACGTTGGTTTGGCCTATGTTTGAGCTGGAACGGTGGCGGTTTATTGTGAAAACGGTGGTGAAGATCTTCAATTGTGAGCACGGATTTAGTGAGTAAGATAGGTTCTTGCGTGGGAGGAATTGATTCTGATGCGGATGCGGTAGGTTGCTGAAGGACAGAAGCATAGGTTGTTTGTAGGTTTTGGGGCGAGGAGATGATGGGCGGGATCGGATGAGGAGGTTGGAAAGAGTAGGTTGGTGGGGCTATGAGTGGCTCTAGGTTGGTTGTGGTTGACGGTGGTTGAGAGTAAGGGTCGAGGTCGATCTTCGAAGATTTCTGTACTGGAGTGGGTGCTTGTGGTGTTATTTGGGGTAATGTCTGTGTGCTGGAGTTGGTGGTTCTCTTCTTGGATGGTTGATGTTCTGCGGAGGTACGGTGGCCGGAAGTTGGCTGTCTAGATGGAGGGCATACGTTGGTTTGAGGACGGGGTATGTCGGCAGCTTCGAAGGTTTGTCTTAGTTCGTCGTATACGACTTGCCATAGGCAGTCTTTAACATGTAGTTGCTGTCTTTCTTGGAAAGGTTTGCTTTGGAAGCTGCCCAGGCGTACGAATGCTTGACAAGCAAAGCAGCAGGCCATGTCACTGAAGGGTGCTTTTGGTTCATAGAAGAAACCGGTTCGGGCCAGTTGGAGCGGAGTAACGCCATTGAGCACTTGTCCTTGGAATGATCGAGCTCGGGCTTCGATGGTGGAAAAGGGGGTCGCGATGAAGTGTTTTTCTCGGGGGACACGGGGTGAGGTGGGTGTTTTGAGTGGGGCAGCGGGGTTTGCGGATTTCGAGATAGAGGAAGGGTGGCGGCGAGTTGACTGAGGGTTTTTGCTGCTTATTCTGGAGTCCCCCATTTTCCTCCGTTGGATCGCGCACTAGTACACTCTGTGTGTGTCGTCCGTTCGAGTGATTCCTGCTTAGTACACACAGATTCGAAATTGGCTTCCATGGGAAATACACATATTTGTGTTCTGGAACCCTCTGCCAAGAGAGATGATCCAATCACAACAAAGAAAACCGAAGGTCAGACTCCACTTTAACGCTTAAAAAGGCATAGCGGACTCTACTATTGATCCAGTCTTAGGGTCCGAGAGACTTTCTCTGTGTATAATATGGAAGCCAATTTCGAATTCGAGTGTAGCAGGGTAGACAGCATTACAGAGCTCCTCTACGGTATCAGATCGGGGAATATACTGGGGCAGCGTGAAAGTGCCTTGTAGCTTCTCCTGATAGGATATTGTGGATAGATATTGTCATTAGTCGACATTAACGCCTGTTGGTGGAAGACGCATATTGCGATATAGCATTTGGATCCTCATTAAGAGCGAGCTAATAGCCATATCGTCTTGAGAAGCGTGAATTAAGCTCATCGCGTCGTTTAACAAATGCTGATGCCCCATTAACGCCAACGGTTGATTGGGGGGGGCTTTGTTTCACGCGCTGCAAGAAGTATATTGGCCATTTCTCGTACAGTAGCAGGCCTTGGAGCTGCTCCACGTGAATCGACAGAGAGTATCCATTCAGTAAGCGAATCCTCTTCTAATTGGCTCAATTGATGGCTGTTTAGGCGTGTGCCACCACGTGAGATTCAGCCATCGGCACGCGCATGTAGTGTAGAGTAGGGTATATGACATAGCTTTGCTGCTGCACAAAGATATACTAAACGGCCATTTTTGATAGCAGAAAGGGCTAATAGTATCCTGCCCTCTTTATTTGCCGATTTCTGCGAGGATTCAGTACGAATTGGTGGCATGGTAGGGGGTTGAATTAGTTGTGTAGGTAGGAGGACGCGATTTTGGATGGAGTGATCCGCTCGGCCGTATGCTTTTAGTCATCGAAATCACGTGTCGTCGTGTTACTCCCATCGCGTCCCCTTTTTTCCATTCCCGTCGAATCACTCTCCAAGTCAGCATGGCTGCAGACAGGATGTACCATGGTGGATCAAGCAAGGTCGCCGTTGATCTCCGAAAATCCGATTGGAGATAGTTTAAACGGCTTTCGTGCCACGTTTACCTCAATCTGTGAAGGCGCGGATTTGCCCTCATCAGATGAAACAGTCGATCGGCTCAAGCAAGAGGGTAATGCGCAGGAAATGTCTTTAACCTTTTCCTTCCGCTAATTTGGGTACAGATGTGCAAGATCTTGCTTTCAGTCTTCTAACGGCCCTTCAGGTCCTTCCCGTCGCTCGTCTACTGCCCTCGAGTTCGGGAGAAATCATTCGAGGGACCCTACTTCGGCTCATATCCGCTGTCGCATCAGAAAATTTCGACTTCGATCGTATTAAACCATTAGTGAAGTTATGCGTCGCGGACGCGCCACCAGATGAACAGATTTGGAATTTCGTGGATGTTGCCGCGGCGGAATCCACCCCCCCCCCTCGAACCGTTGCCTCCTCCCTCCAACAAACTCCATGGTTTCACAAGACAAGTAGCTTCGCGAACTCCTCAGAATACCGCCAAGATGTCGACAGGGTTCTCAAATCGGAGCTTGGTCCTCTGTACGTAGGGCTCCCGCATTTTCGATCAACATTCTTTGGGAGGGTCAGGGGCCTTCAATCACTCTCCGATGCCGTATTCGAAAGGTGCACAAAAGGTCACGATGCACTTTTCGCCAATGGATGGAAAGGGTGGCCGAAAGATGCAAACCAGGACGCGGTCCTGAGTTGGTTTGCAGATCTGGCCGAGAAACTGGCAACATTTTCAACAGACCACTGCCCTCCGACATTGCACATGCGAAGGCCGCTAGCGCAGCCCAACAAGCCAATTCAAGGATCAACGGCAGAGCGCAAGCTAGACATCGGGTTCGTGAACGACATTGCTGCGGGAAAAGACACCCGATGTCAGTGGTCACAGATTCTAGTGCCTGGAGAGCTAAAAAGCAATCCGGCGGCCGACACCGCTTCTAAAGCATGGCTTGACTTGGGGAGGTACGCCAGAGAAGTGCTTGCGGCTCAAGATACCCGTCGCTTTGTTCTCGGCTTTACATTATGTGGATCATTTATGCGGATATGGGCTTTTGACCGTCTTGGAGGCATTGCATCCGAACGCTTTGACATCAATATGGATGGTATCCAGTTCGTTTATACCGTTCTTGGTTTCCTACAGATGAGCGAGGAACAGTGTGGATTCGACCCTTCCATCAAAACAAAAGACGGACAGAAAATTATTGAAATAGAAAGAAACGGCCAATCAGAGCGTCTTGTTCTTGACAAATTGATGAAACGGTCACCTTGTATTGCGGGTCGAGCAACAACATGTTGGAAAGCGCACCGGGAAGTAGACCCTGGAATCCCGCTCGTTGTCAAAGACTCTTGGCAATACACAGAACGGACCGAAGAAGGTGAGCTTCTCCAAGAAGCTGCACAAAAAGGTGTGGTCAATGTCGCACGGTATTATCATCATGCGACGATTTACATCCGTGGTAAGGCCGATGATGTCCGGGACAACATTCGAGGCGGGTTGGACATCAGGACTGCGAGCAACTATCGGTCAGAACGACCGGCCCTCTCAGCCAGCGCAGGCGCAACCGCTGCTCCACGTAAGGGCCGTAGTGGCGGCATGTCCGGCGCGAAGCGCTCATCCAGTCAAACCGGTGCCTCTCTCCCACCTACGAAACGATCCTGTTCGGCCCCTCCTGCCAAGACATCTAGCAACCTCTTGCCAAATCGAGTTCACCGACGTATTGTCCTGCGCGATTATGGCAGACCTATTTACAAAGCAAGCACCCACAGGGCCTTGCTTACCGGGTTAGAGGGTTGCATTACAGGACATCAGTCCTTACACAACGCCGGAATCTTACACCGAGATATCTCGGTCAATAACCTCATGATCAACGAAGACAAAGAGAATCCATCATTGCCGTCATTCTTGATTGATCTTGATCTGGCTATCAATGAGCAACGGGATGGTGCTACAGGGGCAAATGGAAAAACTGGCACGAGGGCCTTTATGGCAATTGGCTCCCTTCTGGGCGAGAATCATTCATTCATGCATGATCTTGAATCGTTCTTCTGGGTAATCTTTTGGATATGTATTCACTACGAGGGACCGAGTAACGGAAGGGTCGTTGCCAGATTTGACAAGTGGAATTTTGTAGACACAGAGGAGCTGGCTGATTCGAAAAAAGGCGCAATATCTGATGAGGCAGATTTTGTGAGATGCGCGAATGAGTACTTCACAGAGTACTACCGACCACTCATATCTTGCGTCAACGCACTTCGGAGGGAGGTTTTTCCCCATGGAAGAAGGTGGTTGAAGGAAGATGCACAATTGTACGATCGAATGAGAGAGATTTTGCGGCGCGCTCAGGCGGAATGACTAGTCGTTGCCTCTCAATGATGCACTGTACCATGTATGGAATTGCATCTCAAATCAAGTACATATAGTAAACTTGAAATCGTTTGCCTCTATTCTTTCACGTGCACTATCCGCTCCTTTCTGACCCTTGCCGGGATAAAAAACTAAATGAAGATTGGTTAAAAGCATGTCTTATGTAGAGAAGCATCAACCTCCAATTTTTGAGCTATTAAGCTTTTCATCATATATCTAAAAATATGTACTCACCATTTCGTTTCGCCGTTGCCGAACGTTGATTCATGTCAAATAGAACAGATTGCGTTCTTCACCTTTAGGCATGCGGAGAGAACGATTGGCCCCGGGACTTAGAATGGAGCGGCTGTTTTTGCAAGCACAGTAGAAAATTTTCGTGCTAGGGAGTAGGGGGTGCGAGAGTAATAGCAAAACGCGCGGACCTATGTTAGGAGAGGGAATTGTGTTTGTCAATCCCATTCAATTAGTCCTATTTTCCATATAAAGGACGCTGTTTAAAGTAGCAACTTATCACCATTACTTGCGGCCTCATATATTTAACCGAAGTTTGGATTGCTCTTTCAAGACATCCGTTTCCGTCTCTCTCTGTTAAAGTCACAATTAGGCGCTATTTCCAGACCTTGTTCATTTTATCCGATCTAAGTGCTAGTGCTACCATTTACTTGAAAATCAACGGAAGTCGTGACAATATCCCCTCACAAATAAGGGGTCAATAATAATGAGAAGCCGCATGAAGTTTGCAAGTATGTAGCCGTTTAGACGTGAATACAGTAACTACTGAATACGGAGCGTCTAATGGGGACGACTTGAGAGCCTCAACGACAGTACCGGAACTTTGTACGTTAATAATCATGACTAGAGGGAAGATCAGAACCTGGAGGTTGTACTGTAAGTGGGCGACCGCCTATTCGTGGATGACCTCTAGCCATGGGCGACTACAAATTCCTCCTGACCTATTCGGAAGCCTTTAAAAAAAGGCGAGCCAGTCATACTTCAATCACGCCTAAACAAACACGAAAGATATCTTGTTGAGGGAAATTCTTTTAGCAACTTCATAATTGATTCCATTAAATTTCATGGTGTCAATTTTTCTCTGGGTTTACAAGTCTTCATCTAGTTGATTCAAATGTTTTTGCAGGCACCTATTTATAAAACGCAATAGACCGCACTCCCACATTGGCTTCACATACACAATTCTGCTAACACATGCATTCATTGCCGAAATATCAAAATGAAATTGAGTTCTCTAGTCCTGATTACCCCATTCAGTATGCAAGTTCTGGCTAGTGAAAGCACGGCCACGACGCTGCAGATCCCGAGTGCATTTACCACAAGAGGCCCATCTCCCTACTGGGTTGGCATCTACAGTGAAGGGAATAAGGATGGAGATATTTGCAGAGTTTGGTCACACGTATCAAGCTGCTCCGGACCTTCCGAGCCGGTTGGAAAGTATGATGCGACAGGAAGAAAATGCGTTCCATGTAAGTCTCCCTTCCCTGTGAATATTCTAGCTAATTCATGAGCAGTTGATGATTGTGGCAAGTCCAAATCATCTTTTGTCGGGGTTTGCGGCGAAGTTGGGTCTCTCAAAGTATATTACAGCGACGAAGACGTTTCACCTGCTGGGTCTCTGGAGATTACCTACATGTGGGATCAGGGGGATGAATCTGAGAAGTCAAAGTACTATTTTCCTATGGGAGTCAAGCCAGGCTGCCAATCTTGGTCTGCCGTTCATAGCGCCCAGTTCTGGACAGAGCCTCGTTGTGGTGTTGACAAGGCTCGATTTCATGAAGTATGGAAGAAGTTCTATAAGCTTCCTGTAGAAGAATGGGATAGAAACAACCACTTTGCGTCCATGAATTCATCTATCCCGACATCTTCTTTCGCTAGATAACGTTATTTAACGGAAATTTTTGGTGATAGTTATCGGCCAGTGACCTAAAGCCAACCCACGCTGATTTTCTTTCATCATCAGTGAGATTTAGAAATCTGGACTTAAGCCGAACTCTGTTCGTTTGTCCTTTAATTCAAAAGTTCAATATCATTCATAGTACACGCAGTGAATTAACGCCCGGAGGCTGAACCGAAAGGGCAACTATCACTGATCTAAATATACAAACACAGCTAATGCTGTGCCTCCTTGGAGTCCATACAACATTCCTTTCAGTGTATGCCATCTCAGATGTCAATATCTTAGCGTGTCCTTGTGGGTTGATGCTTAATTAATAGGCTTGCTTGAAGTCGCTTCTCCGAGTGTTCAACATCATATCCCCGGTAGTTGAAGCGTGTCTATCTTCTTTGGCACAAGGTAGATGGTGGGTTTAGATTGGGGCCAGGGTGAGGTAGGGTTCATCTGTATTGGTCGATATGGTTACGCAGCGTCGAGTCGGCCCGTGGCGATTGCAAACCGTATTGAGGCTCGCACTGCTCCTAGGTTCGGCTTTTCAGCTCTGGTCATCCGAAGGCGATTATCTGCCCAGCAAAGCGGACATGTTGTCTCGGTGAGTATGGGTACATTGCAGCATTCCCGTCCGGCTTGTGGTCCACTTCAGGCATCAAAAGAGAAAGTGCTCCACGGCCTCTCTTGGTTGTCCACGCCCGCATTGATCCGTCTCTGCAACGTTGATTCGATGGAGTTCTTCATTGAGTCTCGCCATGCCAGTCCGGAGGCTTGCTTGATTCTTTCCACGATAATCGATCATAAAACTGCCGGGTCTGTTTTCCTGGGAGAGCTCATTCAGTTGTTTGGAGCCCTATATTCTCTAGCAGGCAATCTTTTGGGACTGCTTGGGATCGTAAGATGTTCAGTGTTGTCAACTTCATCTGGGGGACCTGTGCTTGCGGGGTAAAATCCTTTTGCGTCACCGTCCAAGCCTTCTCTTTTGCTCCGATCCTTTCTCTAACTATCCCCAGCATGACGCCACGCCTTTCGTAGCTGGTCGCCTGACTACCTGGTTCTAGCAATATCTCACCATGATACTCGTAACTAGAGTTCGCTGTCGTATTAATACTGTACGGGCTGTGACCTATTTAGAAAAACTCACGTGGAAACATAATTTTCAAACCCATGAAATTCATGGCGAGTAGTCTGTTTAATGGAGATGCATATAATGACAGTATTAACAAATCATAGTACTTCATCTCAAGTGTTCATTTTATACTTGAGCTTCTTTGCAGCGTCCTGCTGTGCCTTGTCAAGGGATTTTCTTTGCGCCTTCGCTTCATCCTTGAGTTTCTTTATGGCCTCCTGATATGCTTTGTCGAGGGTTTTTGTCTTTGCCTTCACTTCATTCTTGAGCTTCTTTGCAGACTTCTTCTCTGCCTTGTAGAGGGAATTTCTTTTTGCTTTCGCCTCACCCTTGAGTTTTTTTATGGCCTCCTGATATGCCTTGTCGAGGGTTTTTCTCTTTGCCTTCACTTCATTCTTGAGTCTCTTTATGGCCTCCTGATATGCTTTGTCAAGGGTTTTTCTCTTTGCCTTCACTTCATTCTTGAGCTTCTTTGCAGCCTTATTCTCTGCCTTTTTGAGGGCTTTTCGCTTTGCTTTTATCTCATCTCCGAGCCTTTTCGCTGTCTCCTGTTCAGTTTTGATATCTTCGGATGAGACCACGGTTGACCTAGACTGAACAGCTTTAAATGATCTTTCATCTCCCTTTGCTGCATTATTTTCTTCCCCTATTTTGTACAAAAGCGAAGATAACAAACCAAATAATATGAATATCAGTAAATTATTCGGAAGAAGCAGAAATATGAAAAGCAGTAAGATACCATACGTGGGCTTGATAAAACCAATCTAGATTATATCGTAAGTTATAATTCGCCAGTAATCGAACATCTGAAACGACAAACCTTTTTTTTCTCAAATTGCTGAAACTGCTCAGACGAAAAGACTTGCCACTCGCTGGAAGTCATTAAGCTTCTCAGTTCCGTTATATCGTTGCTGTGTCCTATTGGTCTCCATTTTATCTTGTAGGGTCTCGATCCGAATCGTTCCACCCATTGCTCACTTCTGTCATTTGGCCATAGCTCGTAATAAAGCTCTTCGTCCTCGCTTTGCTCAATCATAGGATGGGTTATAATGATTTTTTGAACGGATCTTTGATTGATTAAGCCTCGAATTATGGGTTCTTCGATAAGTTGGTAATACGACAGGCCTGACGGATGAAATCGCTCTGGCGGTGGAGGTGAAAGCAGTATAACTTTTTCCCCTTGCGCTATGCGCCAAGCAAAAAGAGCGGAAGCACCGTGGATATATCGACTCCATTGCCGGGGACTCTTTTTCAGTTTTAAGCATTCTGGGTGCTTTGTATCCATGAGTGGCCCCATTGCTGTGGTCAACGTTTGAAGTCCACGCCTATCAGCCCATTCTTGGGCCTTTTCACGAAGAATGCCACTCCAGAGGACTTGGCCATTCGGAATCCAATTCTCAGATTGAAATTGTTTAATTATTTGGGCCGATTCTGATACGGATAGGAATCGGCTCAGAACTCCAACAAGTGGCGCTTGAGCTGATTGTTGATTCGAAAGTAGTTGAATAGGATTTTTACAATCCATTCATCTGGTTAGAAGAGAAGGAAGAGGATAAAGAGAAAAGAAGCCCTTTTCCTTAATACTTTGGGAACTACGAAGCTAGGAGAGGTAATAAGCTAGGAGAAGCAGAAAGTTATCACTGATATTATATATCCACGGGGTTCGGTCCCACGGAGGGGGGGCTTAAGTTGCCACCTTGAGCAGAAATAAGCGACGTCATGACTTTTTCCGCTTTTTGTCTAAATCCAGGTTATCACCTTCTCTAACAACTCTGGCTGTGATTATTGAGTCATCCAAGGCCTTGCAGAGAATCATGCACGATACAGCATACATCGAGTGATTCATTTTGAGGTAGAATAATCAAACCGTCTTGACTTCCAGGACTAAATTCGTCTAAAGAGAGCAATGCTTCATAGTATTACACTTTCATTGCCTGTATGAGGATACGTAAAACTCTACCTAGGTGTGATATATCTCTATAGCCCCAAAGGATGAAAATACTCTGATCAAAATGGAAAGTGTCCACTGTGGTATGAGAATTGTAACCATTTTCTCAAAAGTGTAGAGACCCACTCGAGTGATACACTGCTACAAATTGATTTAAATTACTAGATAAGTTTAGCCAAAGGTACACCAAATTCTTTTAGAATAGAGTCCAAAAAATAAAACAGAAAGGTACAAGGTGAGATTGATTTCGAGCGCGCCTGTGCAGTACTTTTTGAAAAAAGTTTACCCCCAGACACTCACACTTCGTTTCTCGTGCTGTACGCTAAATTTATGTTTGGTAACTGCGTAAGAGAAATATTAGCTACAAATAGCCGTGTCTAGAATTTGGGACTATCTCTTTACGTATCGTTACGTATTTTGCACGAAATCCCTATGCATCTTCCTGCCCCTCCGTACCATGACATTTTCTCCTTCGCACCTCTTTCTGAGGACTACACAATTCTTCCAAACAAAATGGCACCCAGACTCAACCCGTCAAAGTTGATGTTTATCAGTGATATGGCCAAAAGCCAGTCACTAACCTGTTCTCAAACAGCCGAAACTGCAGAATGCAGCGAACAGACCGTCAAAAATATCTCGAGGAACTTGCGACTGTTTGGGCACGTCCACGCCCACCAACTCGTATCGGCCGTATACGTAGCATAACCCAAGTGATGGTAGAAGTTCTCTGTGTTCATTTACTGGAAAACCGGGTCTATTATTCGAAGAGACTTAAATGACGAGCCTCTCCGATTGATATGATGGATTTTCATTAAAGAACGTTCGAGGATAACAGTCATTTCATGGTGTCTCCCTCGTAGCCAAGCACCACAGAAAGCCTCACTGGACCAGCTGGAAGATTGCCACCTATTCCGCCGACGTTTGTATCTTTGGCAGCGTATGCATTATTGAACTTAGTACCGCCGGAGGTAACAGAAGAGCAAGTCTCGGTGACTGTATCGCAGACCTTCATACCCTGGATTTGCATATCGGCTGCCTGCGCCGCAATGGCCGAAACATCGAACCCCGACCATCCTGAATGTATGGTTGACCCAAAATCGAACTCACCCCATGTCGAAGCGTAACCCCCGAAGCCGTCAGTAGGTATTGTATACCCGGGTGCGGCTGCCCAAGCTCCTTGAGAGTCCTCGTCAAAAGCAACATGTTGAGTCGTTCCACCATTCAAAGTGAAACTCTCGCAGGCATGACCATACCAACCATCGAGAAGACCATCTGGTCCAATTTTATTCCAGATGACCACTGACCAGTCTGCAGAGCTTGCTGCTTTGAATTCGGCAACATATTTGTAGTCACTGGAGCTTTCTGCAGAAACTCTGATGATATTGCTTCCGTAGGGTTCGCCCACGTTGCCTTGATAAGTTATCCCAGAGCCTGATGCCTCAGTCATTTTGCCAAAGCCAGTACTTGAGTACGTTCGACGATATGGCATGGCACCTTTAAGATAAGCACCGCTTGTTGGGGAAATCGAACTAATATTCTCACAATTCGGCAGTTCTTGACATTGTGACGCGTTTATGGCCGCGTAACATGTAGTTGAAACTATCATTGCCAAGAGCCAATTCGCTGAATGCATAGTGAAAGCCCTTTATCTCACGAATACCTTCGCTAGTGTACTTGAAGTGGTTCTGTAAGTAGGTAAGATTCCTGGGAGTAGACTATAATGATAATCGAAATTCCCTAGGAAGCCTCGTTGTATTTAAGCCGGCACTTGAGCCGCTGGGTCTATAATCAAGGGATCTAGTCATTATTACTCTTGGCTAGGTGCCTCAAGAAAAGAACAATGTAGAACTATTCAGTCACCAACCACGGACATTCGAGGCCGCTTGATTACGATACATGTTTTCATTAAGGCTTACAGAAACCGTTCTTCTTGTCCTAGTTTCTGTTACCTGGATCCGTGGGCTCACAAACGCGCTTTATATGAGGCTAGAATAGAACTCATTCCAGCTAATCACCCATTTTATCGTTCTTCCAGTATTGGCGATTCTAGTGATTCATATTTGTCCCCTCTTTTTTTGATCACCTTTCCTGTAAACGCTGCCTCGCGTGAGATCTCAACCAAGTTGCGGTTACTCAAGCTCTGTTTTATTGCATGGCTATATGTTTCAATTTTTACGTTCTTACAGTCTGACAGATAAATGGATATCCTAGCGGATGTCGAATTCAATTTGTAACCGTCCGTAACTATATCCCCTCTAATAACTAGCTAGCTTTGGCTTGGATTTGAACGACATAATACCTCTGATTTCTAATTCTTAGGCTGGTTGTGAAGCGGCAATCTTAGCCAAGTCATTCATAGTCATTTACTGTATAGCAAACTTTCCAATCATAAACAGGCACTTTTAATCTAAAGAGTCAGCTTTGAGTATCAATACTGCCTGTAAAAGCAATCAATATACAATGCAACCGAGCCATAGTAAATATATTCCAAAGAGCCCAGTTTCACGTCTCTTGGGAGCCATTTGTTGATTTCAGCTAGACCTCCAACCATCCTAGAATGACTGGCGAAGTATATTATCTGCAGATACTTTAATTCATTACAGTACACTGTACAGCACCATCTCGAATGGAGGTTCTATACGGCCGCGCCTTGTTCAATCAATTTCCTATTGTCGCATGCGGTTATAGCGGACGAAGAATAATATAGTGAAGTATCCGAAAATCTTCAGTAAGCACATCAAAAGGTTTTGCGATGGAGTATATTGGTCGTCCGATTTCCAGGAAGGAGTCGATGGATTAGCCAGATGCGTTGTTACCGGCTTCTTCGTCGGAATTGAGCTAGGTAATGGCGAGGTCTCCGTAAGAGGAATGTTCATCCAGTTCAGGTCTTTTGGCGCAAGAGTCCCCTGAACAGATATGGTCTCCTTTGCTCGGCAAAACGCAGAGGTAGTCCCTGTGACCTCGCAGGAGACCAAGGCAGTGCTATAATATATTAGGGAAATACTCGTGGAGCAAAAATTCGAACTCACTTATCATGTTGGTCTATATTGATTACTTGCACAGATTTCGATGCTGATATCGCAGTGATACCTTGTCCAGGAATACCGCATTGGTCTCCAGGCACGATATCAGGACAAGTCACCAGGTAGGTAGTGGCGTGCACATCCTAATATGATGTTAGACAGATAAGTAGGAATTTCATAGGACATACTTCAGCCAAAATCCTAGCTTGCAACGTGCGGTCCTGAAATCCCGGTAGTAGAAGGCTCACAGAATCCATAGCGTGTATAAGAAGTTCTATCTCGCACTCTGTTCAGTCATTATAAATCAGCTTTAGAATCGATTTAGCGTGCACAAGCACCCTAATCCCACTTTTTCTGTTTTCTTGATTCTTCGATTTTGAACCTTGAGATTTCCAGTATCGAAACACCTGTTGAGTGCTTTTTCAATTCATAGAAAGATTTATCATGCGATTTGAAAACCAACATATATTATCGAGCACAGCGCAAGGTAGGACAGCGAGTGAAGATAAATGCCACTAACAGCTTTTCCGCTCTGGCCTCGCTGCCAAGATATTAACTAGCGTTAATATCCAGCAGGGCAGGGTGCCACATCCTACGACAAACTTGCGACACAGAAATGAACATATGGTTCGAGTGAAATACCGGACGAAGATGTTGAACGCTCAGTGGATGACCTCAAAAACCCACCAACCGCCCGCCCCCCTTTTTCACCACCCTCTCTTTTCATCACCCTTTTCTTCGTGTTAAGACATGTTAGCAAACAAAAAGCAATGTCCACCGTTGATACAATAGATCTTTCAATTTGTGTCGGCCGAGTCATTACCATGTAAAAACGTCATGCCTGTTCGTAGTTGAACTTTGGCTTACTTTACTGTGGCGACCGCGGCCAGAAATAACGGGTGAAGCTCAGAGGATAATTGAGAACACTAGCCTAATAAGAGGATTGAAATCATTGAGATTAAAATCTCTCTCCGATTACATTTATTTATGTATCACAGCATCTCGCCGTTAGGAAACTTACAAAGACTCGTTTCCTGAAACACTTCATCTCAACTCGCCTCAGTTCTCAATCAAGATGAAGCGCTCAATCCACGCCACTGTCTTCGATCGCGAGTTTGATCGACTGAGAAACATCGATGAGATATATCTAAACAAAAGCTTCTTGAAGTTCCTTGACAAGGCTCAGACATCCCTTGGATCGCCACATACATTGTTGAAAAGACGAGACATTTTCAAAAGATCCCTTCTTCATTATGCCGCCATGGGAAATTGTAGCGGCCTGCTACAATGTATCCTACAAGATGAGCCAAATATTGATATGCGGGATAGGTACGGACGAACTCCTCTTTCCTGGGCTGCTGAGTATGGTTCACTTGCTGCTGTGAAAGTTTTGTTGGACCGAGGAGCGAGCATCAATGCCATGGACTTCGAGAATATTACCCCATTGTCATACCTGGTAAATGCAGGTAATCCAAGTATCGACAGCATGGCAGCAACCGAGGCATTTCTGAGAAAAAGAGGGGCCAAAATGGAGGGGAACAGGGGCGCTTTCAAGAAGGCTTGGGTTTGGTTTCTGACTTATTCTCGACTGCTACCTTATGTTCGCCCGAATGTGTGAGAAGCAGAATAGGAATCTCCATTTACTCAGATACGTACTTTACAAAGCTTGACGCTGAAATCATCGCAATAACATCTGCGGAGATAATTACTGTAATTACAAAAATTATGGAGGGAGCCGTTGAAGTGGGCTTGAAATAATAAGCTCTAGTGAGCTTTGAGGTCATCAAATTTCTTCTTGGAACTTGCGAAACAATGGATAAGTGAAAAGCCGTAAATCGATTACTGAAAGTCCATTTGAATTGATGACCAGGTATCGTTAAAAAGGACTAATAATTATAGGCAAAATCAAAATTTAGGAAAACAACAAGTTAATATTGCTAGGGTTCAAATACGATGAGATGAGGTAAATCAGAAAACCAGAATATCGTGTCGACAATTCGTGGAAACTTTTTCGGCGATTCAATACTTTCGACTCCGCTCTGCCACCCCCTTTTCCCTTCCACCGCCCTCTTTTCACC
>JAVMSB010000451.1:0-17839 GCA_031761475.1 Penicillium pancosmium | reverse complement strand
GGGGAATCGAACCCCCGGCTGCCGTGTGAGAGACGGCGATGTTAGCCACTACACCATATCGGATGAATTGTTGAAGACGTCTTCATACTTTAACATTATCAATCTAGTTTAGCGTGGTTAGTCGCTTTTCGCTCCTGTGCGTGGTATGTAGTATATAATTCTCGACCTCCGCCCTCCAAACCAATACTTCTACAATATTGTTTTTCGCCCCTCTACCCCGGTCTTTGTAGCTGAGGTATTATTGCTATTGATCCGGATCACTGAGCTCCAGAGCTCCGCCACCCCATTTCCCCTACGTATGATTTGTCGTTTGCGTCAGTCGCTGTCCTTATTCCAGAGCCTGCATGGAGCCATGGAAGGGCTGTTGGGATCCAAGATGGGATACAAATAGCAGGAATGATGAAATTGAATATAGATAAAACGCGTTTCTGTGCATTTCCCTGTTTTGGGATTGGCTTCATTGCATTGTGCAGGTGATCTATTGGAAGGCCCGTTGGCTTACCACTTCATGTTGTGTTAGCTTGAGCAACCTTCATATATCATGTTAGCACACTTACCACTCTCTATCAGTTTATGTATACATGAGAGAACTATGATATTTACCTAGTACAAAGCATGCCTCATCATAACTCTCATCTAATTTTTGAAGTTTCAACTCGAGCCACTCTGATGTGTTCTGAGGGCGACACGAATTTCTGGATGTATCCATATATGAATCTCTGAGACGCTGGGCTTTCTTTACTGCGAGTAACAGATTGTCTGAGCCAATATAGGCGATCCCCCAAGGGTGAGGTTCATCTGCATCCAGATATGAGCAAAACTCTCTGTACTCATCTGCCAGGTCATCATATTTCGCCAGCGTGAAATTGTCTATTGTCTCCTCCCTTTCTGAAGCCTCGTGAACACGAGAGGCTAGATTTGAGATCATCTTGGCATAGACAGAGCTAACTCCCGGTCTTTTGATCCTCTGCCTAAGCGCATCATAAGAAAACTCTTTTAACAATTTGTTGAGCTCATACACATCGAATCCCGAGTAGCCAATCTTATGATATGGCACACGAGGGGCAATGGGGTCCTTTTCGATGATTTGCTCGTACATGTGAAGATAAGTGGGATTCTCAGTTGATCTCAGCTCCTGGAGAATTATCAAATCGAGAATCAGAAGGTCTAGTTAAATCTTCCGAAAGGCATCTTAACCAAAGATTAGCTTGGCGAACCAACCAATACTAATAAATATCGACCTTTTGGGACATACGAATATTCATTCCGGGCTCGATTTGGCGGTTTCTCCTAGATTTGAAAGGCTTCGCCTTTTTCAATGTCGCAATTTCATTGCTGCTGCGCCTGATAGATCTGGTGGGGTTAAGTATTATAGCTAGAGATGCGTCAGGCTGACCTGGGCACCAATTTACATTACGCACGAATCTATGTTGAGCAAAAATCTGCCTTGGGGGTACAGATCCATCCTACAGATCGCAGGCTGCATGCAGAACGCAGCTCAAAAGGACCCGCTCAAGGTCTTCGGAGGGTGTGGGTCCAGTATTAACGCATTTCATGGGTGAGCTGGCCACCCGCCCCACCTACGCGTCGCGTGTAGAAACCTCCTTTCTTCAACCATCGCCATGCCACCAATTCGCAATGGAAACCGACAAAAATTGATTGAGCAAGAGGGCAGGATGGTATTTGCCATCCAGGCCCTAAAAGACCAAAAAATATCATCTATCCGCGAAGCTGCGCGTGTTTTCGACGTACCGCGTTCCACATTGCAAACACGGCTCAAGGGCGCAGTTCATCGGCCAATTAAACGCGCAAACAACATGAAATTGACTGTAATTGAAGAGGATTCATTAGAAAATTGGATACTAGACCTTGATTTGCGTGGCAAAGCCCCTACACATATGATGGTGAAGGATATGGCCAACATATTACTTGCGGAGCGGCCACATGGTAATATTATTACCGTCGGCAAAAACTGGGTATATGAGTATGTCAAAAGTCGGGATGCACTTAAACCTCGTTTTTCACGTCGATATAATGCACAGCGTGCTTTATGTGAGGATCCAAAGGTTATAAAGGAATGGTTTCATCTTTTTGCTACCAAAATTGCCGAATATAGTATTCATGATGATGATATTTACAACTTTGATGAAACCGGCTTCGCAATGGGGATCACAAGTACTTCAAAAGTGATCACTGGCAGGGACTTTCATGGGAAGCGAAAGCTCCTACAACCTGGCAACCGGGAGTGGATAACAGTGATTGAGTGTATCAATCGGAATGAGGTTCTACCTCCAACCATTATCTTCAAGGCCAAAAACTTAATGATAGGCTGGTTTAATACTGTGCCAAGAGACTGGCGATTTGAGGTTAGTGATAATGGATGGACAACTGATCCAATTGTTCTCTCATGGCTCGAAGATAGCTTCATTCCTCACGTTGTCAAGAGGCGACGTGGTGCCTGGTCAATGCTTGTTATGGGTGGTCATGGGAGTCATCTTACCCCAGAATTTGATTCAATATGTATAGCAAATAATATTGTTACAATTTGTATGCCTGCACACTCATCTCACCTATTACAACCTCTGGATGTTGGTTGTTTTGGTATATTGAAGCACTTTTATGGCCAATATGTGCAAGACATGGCCCGTGTCGGAACGATACATATTGATAAGCTTGATTTCCTCGATATCTACCCTGCAGCGCGTGCAGCAACCTTTAAGGCCTCTGTTATTACAGCATGCTTTACTGGCTCTGGTATTATACCTTATTCGCCAGAGAGAGTGCTACAAAAACTTGATATACGCCCTCCAACACCTATACCACCACCATCGCATGGTAGTGCTAGTAGTCGTGAATTTGTGCCACATACACCATGCAAACCAGTCAGTTTCAAACGGCAAATATCATCAATTAAACGATTAATTGAGCAGCGATCAAATATGCCTGACAATACACCTGATGATGACCTAGAACGGCAATTGGAGCAGGTCAATAAAGGTGCCCAAAGCTTAGCAAACGAGCTGGCTATTATAACTGCCAATTATAGCCGTTCAATGGCCGAAAATGGACGAAGACAACGCAAGCATGTATTACCTAATGCCCAAGTGGCCTACGAAGGTGGCATTAGTGTGGAAGATATGCAAATACGCCTACAATTGGCGAATGAGACCAATATGGCTACATCATCGGCACCTCCGCGAGCAGAGGGATCGGCCAATCAGAGGGCACCACAACGTTGTGGCAATTGCCGTGAGATAGGGCATAAACGTAATAGGTGCCCACTTAATGTTAGCACTTAAAATTTTGCAATTTAATTGGTGTTGGTTGATTTATTTCTAAAAAAAGTGGTGGTGGTAGGGCGGGTGGCCAGCTCGCCCGGGTGGCCAGCTCACCCATGAAATACGTTAGCGACCTTAGTTTGTAGATCAATTATTAATAGGTATAGCGAAGTTTCAGAAGAGAGTGAGAAAGCATTTATTTTTCTTCGCTGGCAAAAATTCCCGAAGTCCCAGCAAACTCCACCGGGTTTTTTGGACCAGGATATGTTTGGATTTGAATGCTATACACTTATCTTATTGAAAAGGGGGGCCTTGGTCGAAATCACCTCACAGATCTTCAGCCAACCGCATATTACTGACTATCGCGGCAGCCGATTAAGGCAGTGATAAGATCCGCATACCTGAGCGCCCTGGCGAAGCCCTACCGCCAACACCATAGCCCGGCCTAAAGCAGATTCAAAATCCGCGAACTGGAAAACCGACGGTCTTTTTGTTCTTTTGCGCACAAAAAATCGTCGCCATTCCACCGTCATCCCCATTTACACCATATCAAATTATTTGTTGAGTAACGGAACAGGATCTGGTTTTGTCAATCTAGATTATCGTCATGTGCCCCTATGCATGAGATCTGGTGGCGTTCTGCCGTAATTTTGACGTTAAATGATGTAACTTTGAATTAGCGAATATCCCTCGATCTTTATACACACAGCACCTTCGGCTTACAGTGCCATAATTGTCTCGTGCTAGTCTTGTTGTCCCAATCTCCATCCAAGGCGAGCTGTGTTTCTCGCTGTTGAAGAATATTGGTCAAATCTGCGATAATGTTCTGTGTTTAACGCTTGTGCTAAGGAATCATGCCTTTGGGGTTGTGAATGTATTTTGAAATTCATATTGTCGCAGCCTATGGCCATAGGATCTGTAAAGGATACTGTGACTCTTTCAAGAGTAGAGCTACATCTAGACCCAAGCCTATATCCCAGAACGACTGTAGTACACGTAAAACTTCGCTGCTACTAAGATCCAGAACTGTGCCAAAGGCCATTCAGTCCTATAAGAAAGTTCTTTAAGCTCGACACGGGCCGCGGTAGCATTCATTGAGCTCCAACCCACTCATTGGGAAAGACGCTGACCGGGCCCTTCTATTAGCTTTTTACCTTTGATATTCTTGATCCGGAGCTAGACCTGTTCATGCAGGACGGTGGACCCATGGGATTTAAATTTTGTCCACGTCCCATTTGCCAAGGTCCCATGGGAATAATTCAAGGTTATTTATTATCGAGAACTGGCGTACCATTACGAATGGTTACAACAGCCAGAAGGCTTGGCACTCTATTAGTTATCGTAATATTTCGTATATATTTGTTTTCGAGGTATTCTAAGTTGAGCAGACTGATACCATTTCCCATACAATACTACTTTTCCCCATAATGACCAATTCCAGGTCGCGAAATTTATTAATCCCCGGCAATCGCATCCCGCGGGAGGCTTGGCGAGTCCCAGTACGTAGTAACCCGCCGCTTTCCTCGCTTCCCCATTCGCCCCACAATCACCGTAAGACCGCCAATCACCAGCTATGGAAAATCTACGTCGTTCCAAGAGACAACGGGGCTTGTCCCCTGGTCCAGTTGTACATACCAGTGTTCCTCTGCTAGCCGAGACCCACCAACCAGCTGTCTCACCTGACCAAAAGACACCTTCGTTTACAAGTGACTCTACCACGAAAAGCAGCTCTCCACCAACCCCACCTGTAACTCGGAGTCACCAAGATACCTCGAAGATGGACAGAGAGAGAGATATCCTAGATCTTTACTCTACGGATTATGAGCCAGTTTGGGCTGCAGGGGTGGAATTCCCCGGCGTTATCCCCGAAAGTATATCAGAGTACCTCTATGAAGGAATAGAGCGGTTTACCTTGTTCATTGGCCCAGTGTCGAGCCTTTTTTGGCTTGCGGGGGTAGAAGAGCTCTCAGAGCTCATTGGAGACCCTGCCTATGTTCTCACAGATGAGTATCGCTCCATCCCGCAGGGGGCTCCGTGTCGCTGGATTGTCCAGATATTGTATGAAGAAGGAAAGATCCCAACAACCATCATGGCAAAAGTCTGTGGCGAAAATGTCCAAAAACAGACTTTTACGATTACTCGACCAAGCTCTATACCCTCCAATGTCACATCCACTCCTACTCAAAAGAGTATTCTGGAGGTATTTCCCTTTGCGCGCCAGCAATCCTTTCCGCCAACCGTTTCTTGTGCCAAGACAACACTAAAAGGAAAGAAGAACACGAACAGTAATTGTGTTGATTTAATGAATAATTTCATCAATTCACTTGGCGGCAATCTTCTTTTTAAGGGGTTATCTCGTCGGGCAGTGGCTAGCCTAGCCGCATTCTTTACACCCCTCACCTCTTCAAACACCTTTGACCACGAGTTTGGACCCGGTTTCTACACTACCCCCTCGGTCAAATATGCCTTGGAATACGCCGGCCTAGATGGCGCAATTTTGATTTTCAAGGATGTTGATTTCCGGCCTTTGGTCAAGGTAGACTTGGCTGCCCAGGACTGGCAAGCCACAGTAGATTTTCGGACTGGGACGACAGTTTCTAATGTTTGGGAGCGTGTACCGGCAACTTGGGATCGATCTGATATTCTGGAAGGCCCAATTTCGTCCACAGATCTACATTCCAGACGGAGAGTTCCGGGATCAGAATCACAGGTTGTGGGAGTTAGCCATGCAGGCTTGGAAGCATTTGCATCTGCTTTGCATATGGTAATTTGGCTAGAACGTCCGCACTGAGAAAGGTTTGTAGCTTCGTGTCATGGTTTTGTTATTGTTCAGCTATATGTGGGCTCTTATCTCAGGAGTGAAAGGAAACAAATCCTATATTTCTAATGTATCATTGTGCTCATATTCTCTATTTGTGCTCCATACGGATTCAAGGCACCACATGGAATCAAAGGACTCTGGATCTACTCGCCGAAAGTCCTCAAAAGTCTGCAAAATTCTATCCATCTCAGTCGCACAAATGGCTGACGATAACAATATCCCGGGAGGCTTTGACCTCTGTGTAAGCATCCTTAGTACCGACTTTCACGTAACGATACTATTCCCCACATTAAAGAATGCTGATGAATAGGAAAATATTCAAAATAAGATCAAGGGAGCTCTCGCGGATAAGTTTCTTGACTGGATAAATGGCAGCTTTCCCGTAATCATTATACTCTATGTGTAGTGGTGCCCAACCAGCAAAGATGCCAAGTATGACAAGAGTGTTGATTATTAACGGGCTCGAGGAGGATATGTCTCAAGTAACTGGAAATTGGATATTCCCTAAGCAACGAGAGTTTGATCTATCTTATATTAAGCGCACCTATTCTATAAACTTAGAGACTCTTAAAAAGGACAACTAGGTTAATAATATTGTTAATAGCATCAAATTAATCTATTGCCCGCGCCAGTTGCTTAATCATAATCCGGGAGACAAAAGAGTATAAAGTCTACACACATTGTAAGCTTTCAGTACAGATCAAATACTATAGAGATGATAATTTGCATTTCTATAGGAATAAGGGTAACAGTACTCCTTACAGCTAGAGGGATACATTGGTTGTCCAGACGTAAGATTGCTTTTATAAACCGGATGATAAGTTTAAGGAGTATACTGAACAATAGCAGACCAAGAATAACTCTATTATAATTGGTCCCTCCAGTCCCTTTAGCAAGCAGGACAGACGTTTCCTCTGGGGGTCTTATGGTAACTAGGACTTAGGGAAGCAGGAAATTTGGAGATATTACTATGAGGATGTGGCAAAGTACGAAAAGTTAGGTAGGGCTAGGGGAAAGGCTGATCCCAGCGGGACCTTTACTACAAACCCGTTCGCCGTTTCGGCTATTCCAACCTGGGACCCTTGAAATATAAGACTGCTCAGTGGTTTGGCCGCTAGCAGGGTGGGACGAACTCAATCTCAACCCTGAGAATAAATTGTTTGCAAGGATACTTGATCATTACTTGTTTTCTTATGGCAAAATTCGATTCACCTTACGGTAAAGTCTGCTACGTTGATGTTGACGTGGGCTATATTTTGGCGGCGATAGAATCCGACTCACTAGTAGATCTTGAGTAACCATTATTGAAACTTTTTCACTCAATCCGGCTACAAGGGAGCGAACGTACCATCCGGCCGCTGCACTCGTCCAACGCCTCATCCCTACGATCAGCTGACGAGTTCAGTTTTCGGCATAGTCTCGACCTTTCTTAATGTCTATACTATGCAGGACAATGATCAGTAACAGTAATATTTACCGCGTCCACCATCAGCACATGATTGACTATAGAGGCTTGACTACAAGTAAAATTCAAGTTGCGTCTTCCACCGCTCGAAGCATCTTGGTGGATACCCATAGCAGAGGCAACATTTCTTTAAATGTACTGGTAGCATCACTCAATGCCCAAAACCCTCTTGGGCAACCGAAGCACTTATAGCCCTTGTGTGGTGCATAGATTTTCTAATAAGATCTCGGCAGATTTACCAGTGATGGATCAACACGCCTTTCAACTCCGAACACGCCGAGGATAACAGGGTGAGATGTGGGGATACCCTCTACTGTCCTTAAGTGTAATGTATGGTAAACCTGTCTGACTTGGGTGGTCAGTACGCGTAATGCCTAACAGAGGAATAGGGTAGTCTATGTCTCGTAGTATGAGAAGTCTGAATTGCTAAATACTCTAAGGTAGTTAGTTACATACTTTTGTGTGGTATATTACTAAGGAATTCGCGTACCCTTGAGTATCCATAGTGCTTAGCTTAGTCTGCTGGGAGTCCGTTTCCGACCAAACCTGAGTGTTATGTGCCTCCGTTACATGACCCGCGGTTGCCTATTTATCTGTATCTAGTATCCGAGAGCTTCTCTCTCTTCTTTTTCTTCTTCAGCTTTATCACTTTTGTCAAATACTATACACTATTCTAGAGTTCTGAGTTCTTTACAAGGTTAGAAGGAGAGATTCCCTCTACTCTATCAGATAGAGAAATGTTGTAATCCGATTCAAATGGCGTTTCCAATCTCTCCAAAGGACTAGCACCTATGCCTGACCTCCTATCTTTTCACATTCTGATGTATTCACTTACAGACCGTCTGTTTATACAGGGTCTAAAAGCTCTTTCCAAAAAAAAAGTTGAACGGGAACTAGTGGAACGGTTGGATGCCAATTCGTTTCCACGAGCGATTATCGAGATCTATAATGCTACTTCCCAAGATGACAGAGGCTTGCGGGATTTGGCCGTCAAAATTACCATGGATCACTTGACTACTACTGGTGCCAGTGGTATAGTGGTGCCACAGTGAAATATATACAACTCAAAAGCCCCGCAGCTACTAACTAGTACATGATTCCTGCCCACTCGGCGATCGACCCAAGCTCGGAATTCCACATTCTAAAGTTGCGGTCAAGCCCCCCTTAGGCCGTTTTCTATTAATTTTGAAGTGTCCTGCCTGGAAAATTGGATTTTACTTCCTGCAAGAACAAGCGTTCTACGCCTAGTATGTAACTACGTTCATGTAGTTGTTCCTCCACTTCGCCTACGCTGAGAAACGCAGGGGAATCGGGCTCTAACCTAAATGCAGCCTTGGGCACTGGCACCTGTCTGGCCCGATTTCATTTGATCAAAAATTTCCCGAAGTTCAGCTATCGAACTATCGATCGCCACCCCGCTTCGTTTTCTTCTGGGACATTATTGTGTCGATCGTACCCACCACGGTTCGTGTTGAGGAGTCTGTGCTTTCTCCTCTGAACACCAGCGATCTCATTTCCGACCAGAAGAAATAAAGATCGACGGGTTGGTCATGAATGGAGTGTCTTTCCCACACCGACTTCTTACAATTAAAAACTTAGATCGATCCTTTGACTTTCTGAAAATACACTAACTATCATCTCTAGCATGGAGATTATTCAGATCTCGTGCTGGCCTCATTTCATTCATCGATAGATGAGACATGGCTCTAAATTGTAGTAATTTTGAATGAGCGCGTATTATAATTGATTTAGATATGACTGGAAGTTAAATAATATGCTCGAGATGGTCTCTTGACATGCACAACGTGCTTAGAGCGAGGCTCTCTAGTTGTACAACATTTCCCCTTTTTAACCTTGCATTTTCTTTTTACAGGGGCTGGCTGTGCGTATTTAACTATTGAAATGCCTAGCCAATCATGCTTTTTCAGCAACACACCTCCGGGCCACTAAAACCTCCATGCATGAACATATTCAAAGGCTTTATCCGGTTCTTTACTCTTCGTTTGCGGGCTCTTTTCATACATAATCATCCTCCTAATTGGAAATTAAATGAGATCGATCGGTCATCTAATTCATTATCGTATTCAAGTCCTCAATTTTAGGACCTATTCCCACCCCCCTGAACTTTGTTGAGTTCCCGATCAAGATCTATCCACCTATAGAGTGGGGCCCGGGCTCAGCTCAAGATCTACTAAGTCCTGGTATGGAGTCTCCTCGTACCTACAAGCGATCATCTTTACTTCATATGTATGAAATTCATTGGGCCTGGTGGAATCATGGCGCTGGTGAATTGTGTCGATCCCTGGCAACCATCTATAAGGAGCCGAAGTCCTCCCCCCGACCCTATTCAACCACCATTACTACAAAATCGTTTAAAATGCAGTTCAAACTCAGCACCATTGTTGGCCTCCTTGTTGTTGCTTCTCCCGCCCTCGCTGTGGATGCAGTTAGCAGTATTGATGGCTTCACCGTCTTAGCCAAGGACGTGCAAACAACCGCAAACTCCATTGAACTCACAAACGCCCTCTCGAAAACATCTGTTAGTTTACCCACGTACATCACAATAATTTACGTCATATACTAACCATGAATCTAAGGATACTATCGATCGCTTTTACTTGCTTTCAAACGCTGAAAATGTAGCAAAGAATGATCTCGTCCGGAAGGGAGCAGCCTTGGCTGCCGACCAACAACAGGCCGCTTGTAACTCATTCACCAACGTAAGTTGTTCTGTTCTCTAATAATACCGAAGTCATATTAACCCAAAAATGTTTAGTACGCTTCCGCTGCCACTGATATGCTGAATACGGTCAAAGAAAAGCAAGTCGATGTAGAACTTGTTGGGAAAGGATACCAGATGGCTGCGCACCTCCGTGCCTTAGAGGGTGTCAACTCCGTGAGTACAAATATTTCAGAATCAGAGGCTAGATGTTTTGTTTGGCGTACTGACAGTTGTAGGGTTTTGCCGACCTCCTTACCGAACTCCTCGCACCTAGCTGTGGAAGTAGCTTGGCCGACACCATCAAAGACCTCAACAAGCTCATTACTAGCACCAAAAAAGCTTACACCTACGGCTTGCCTTGAGTAATTGTGGTTTGATTATACGTTACCATAATGCGCATTTGTTTGAAGCCATAACAATATAGGATGAGGGACCTTGGAAGTCGGCAGTCTGATTTCAAAATAAAATATAGTAGTAAAATATTTGAATAATGAGGATTCCGTATATCACTCCAAAGATTGGAATCTTTGGATCATTCCAAAGCAGTACTTTGTACGGAGTATAGAAAAGAAACAAATTTCAAGCCTCGGGACTTCCATTTGTACTTCTCCATTCTAAGGTCTGCGATGTATCGAGGCCAACTAGGTACGGAAGGGCTAAGGTGCGCCAGAAAAATGATGTTCGATGCAGGGAATGACGAATCGGACCCTCACGCCACCTCGATCATCGGGCTGAGTGCTTTATGATTTATGTACGGAGTTTCCAAGGTTTTGTGATCTTATGCCAGTAAAATACAATATGATAATGAATCAATTGTTAAATCGACGAATATAGTCCATAGTTCAAAGCGTACGTAGCTTCTTAATGAGCGTATGCCTCAGAATCTATGTGGTTAACAGCTATTTGGAAATCAATTATCGATGGTAAATGCTATGTGGGAGTAACTGCTAAAGGTCCTTCCTTCTACACACTACCGAATATTAATTGATTTACCTTGCGATTCCTCCCGGTATACAAATTACTGCTCAGAATTGTATGCACCCATCTCTGTTTTGTGCTTTTGAGAATGAAATAGTCGAAGACGTTCATTCTAAATTTACGACCATAGATTTGAGTTCGATGGACTTAAATGGTCGGCTGTTGACACTTCTGGCTTGCTGGATTGATCAATGGTTGTGTTCATGCCAGATTTGATCGCTTTGGGGGGTTTTTTGATGGATTTAAACGATGATCAACGGGAAACCATGCAATCGAAGGGGCTTGGTCAGAATAAAATTACTCGATATTGCAGTAATAAATGATTGGCTACTCAACAAGCCCTTCTCTGCCTACGGTATAGGTCCGCACATTTCCTAATACCTCTGTACACCCCGAGTCTTCCATTACAAATAACTGTCACCTCAGGCGGCATACAGAGATGCCTTAAGCCGGAGAAGAAAAAATTGTGGCCCCTGCTCCTGAGTGTGCCTTGTTATCTCTGAACCACGGTGAGCTTCATGAACGATTGGTTGAGACCAGAAGATGGATGCACTAGCTGTAACGAACTGGTGTTGTTACCATTCGTGGATGCCTCACGCCTACGGCACCTACTAGGCATCCACGCCTACACCTGTGTATCTAGCCTTCCATCTTGGCTTCCTTCTTATTCTCCTCAAGCTATTACTTTCGTCGAATCGCTACTACTTCCTTTGCCTGCTGCGCTACGTCGTATCTTGATCTCTGTGAGTACTTGAGCATCCTCACATCTTTAGCTTGTATAATAGTCTTTTAATGATCTCTATAGATAATTATTATTAAGAATCTATTATTTGGTTTCGAATGTGACAAACTGGGAAGATTATCGAAGCTTTCTAGGACTGACACCTCTGCACTTGGCAGTCTGTAACCCGACAAATTCAGAATGATTCTTGATGCGGGCATGACCTGGACGCTAAAGATATTAAGACCTGAGGGCTTAGGCGCCGGTGCTGAGTCATCCCGTCACCATACATATAGTAGATAGCCATCGAGTTCCTCTATAGCACACATGTGTGTTTCCTTATTGTGAAAGGGGCAAGAATAGTCATGTGTGATGCCAAACAGAACCGGAATTCATGAACTATGCGTCTTTGCGTGGACACCGGGATTTGATCCTCGAATCACTCAACACTATACGACAATGATACGATGAAGAGGCTTTTCAATGGTATGTTGGCATGGCTATTATGCGTCTTGTGTCTGGGGATACTTGGCTTGGTGATAGAAGAGCGAAAGTCTTTGAAACCCTTCTAGAGCTTTTCGATGATGTGAACTTTACATTCGAAGATCCCTATCGAGGGCAACGATGGCAAAGTTCTAACAGCTTGCTGCATTATGTTCAAACGGAAGAAGAGCCCCAAGCCCTTGTCCGTTGCGGTTTCAACGGTTCTAAGCAGCCCAATAGCGATGGCGAACTTGCAGTTTCTTCGATTGTGTGTCAGATCGCGGATTTTGACTTGTTTCGGGGCTGTCTTGATCACGGGACTGATGTCAATCATATAGACCACAGTAGCCGTAAGATCATATTCAAACTGATTGAACGTCTTGACAGGGTTAAATATACGACCTGGGGTACTATTGAGTCAATAAAGCTCTGTTTACACCGGGGGATTGACATCTTCCATACAGATAGCTGCAGGTGCGCCTGCTCTATCAGTGGTTGCCATACCTCCGCTGGATTAATTATCGCATTCAAATCAACAACATTCACTCGTGGATCTATTGCCAGTTTTATATGGGCCTTTGAATGGCTCTCAATGGTTGAAGAATTCCACGGCCACGAGGCAGCAAAAACGCTTCTGCTCTCATTCATTCGCCGGACGCGCTTTGATATGCTCAAGATAACACTTGTATGTTGTCACAAGGGTAAAGGTCTAGG
Source organism: Penicillium pancosmium (assembly GCA_031761475.1). Lineage (NCBI taxonomy): Eukaryota > Fungi > Ascomycota > Eurotiomycetes > Eurotiales > Aspergillaceae > Penicillium > Penicillium pancosmium. Next base: position 4,657 of record JAVMSB010000451.1, on the reverse strand, counting down.
TCGCAACCGACTCGAAATAGTTGACTACCAGAACGTTATCGGAGATGTCCAAGGTCTGTTGGATGAGGAAGAGGACATGATCGAGATATTAGAAAAAGAGATGCGAGGATACAGCCGAGAAAGCTTGGAGACACTCAAATGTCTTTGGTTGCAGATATTCTAGAGAATATGCAAAGAGACTCTTGAAAAAGCCCAGGAAAAACTTGAAAGAAAAGAAGAGAGCCAAAAAACATGGTGAGCTGCCGAACTTGATCTATAGATGGGTTATACTGTGTGCCAGAGCTGATGTGAGATCAGTCAATCTGGCCTCGATATCGTATCGATTACAAAAAAGATACCTACATACACTGTATGAGCACGAGCTGGGATTCAAATGTAATATTCAACCAGTATGATCTGCTACGAAAAGTGTCAGAATACGTCTTCTGGCTTCAGCACGAATATTTGCGAAAGCTTGACCACCCGGAAGACATTCTTGCTAAAGCAGGATGGTATGAGAGACGAATGAGTTGGATTGACAAGCTTATTAATACTATGGAAATGTCGGTTTAAAAGATCAAACAAGCAGTGGGAGGCATAGACTTGGAGGAAACAAGATCGGAAAAGATTGATGGGAAGGCTATTATGGAGCAGTTCTGGACATGGATGAAGGCGAGGGAGCAGAAGTATCACTGAATGACCAGGCAATTATTTGAAGTAAAAGAGAAGTTCTGGAAAATTGTCTGATCGAGGGCTGCAAATATCCCTAAAGTGTTCACGTGCATCTATACTCCGAGTCGTAGTTAACGAGTGCCACATAGTTTGGTTCACGCTAGTCCTATTCTGACATGGTGGCGGTGATTATGCATCCACTTTTTCAACCAATCACACGCCCATCGCGAGCCCTAGCCGACTTACGTGAGCAACACATCATGTGACGCACAACCGACCCGCATGCTGCAATATTCAAACCACGAATTCTCATCCCCGACCAACGACAACCCCATCCATACGACCCTGAAGGAGGCACCGTCAAGATGACTGTTCGCAACCACGGTGTGTACTCACAATCGCCCTGCGCCCTATGCTATACCATCGAATTCCCCCGATTCAAAAATACTGACGGATTTGTGTGCTACAGGTATCGCCTCTTCGCGGAGCAAGTCCCGCAAGGTAATTATCGATCAACCACCGACCGACCGAAGACAATCGACTCACAATATTTACAGGCTCACTTCTCTGCGCCTTCCAGCCAGCGTCGTGTTCTGATGTCCGCTGCTCTCTCCACTGAGCTGCGCCAGGAGAAGAACGTACGTTTTCCCACCGAGCCGATACACCCACGAATCCAATGAAGAAAAATAAGAAGAAGAAGAAAACCACTACAATCGATCGAAATCTAACACAATCTACCCCCAACAGGTCCGCTCCATCCCCATCCGTGTCGGCGACTACGTTACCATCACCCGCGGTTCCCAGAAGGGCCGTGAGGGCAAGGTCACCTCCTCCTACCGTCTCAAGTTCGTCATCTACATTGAGAAGGTCTCCCGCGACAAGAGCAACGGCCAGAGCGTCCCCATCCCTATCGCCCCCTCCAACGTCGTCATCACCAAGCTGCACATGGACAAGGACCGTGAGGACATCCTCGCCCGCATTGCCAAGGGCCGTGAGGCCGTCCAGAACAAGTCCGCCTAAGGGATTCACGATGCATGGGGTTTAGGTCTATTTTGCAATGGCGGTAATAGCGCAAGTTTGTTTAAGGAGCCCTCGAAAAAAGAGGGTTAACCAATCATTCCGAAATCAGGCGCATTACGGTCAATGAAAAATGAAAAAATATCGTTCTTCTTCCATTCGGTGCCAATTTTTACAGAGCCGTACCCATTTATCCCTCCGACTATTCTACCGACAAGGTGTTGTTTGGTATTGTGGCTATGGTTACCTGGGCAGAAACTGTGCTCAGGGACATGCTCGATTCACTGAAGCTGGGTCGGCGCAAGAGTCTGCACTTGACGTACACGCTGGTGCCTTGATATCTATAGAAATGTAGGAACGCCATCAGCCACGTTTTCCAGTTTGTACGAATCCCCGTAAGAAGGTCGGCAGACAAATAGACTAGAGCCTTTCCAGAGGGCACCGTCCAACGGTATCTCGCCATGGGCAATTGTAAAGCGGCTGGAGCCTGAGTAGATCGATTCGCGGGGTTAGATCCTCCATTGACAGCCCTAGAGTCACTGGAGCCTCTCTTATTTTGCTTCCAAGATCCGGTTTTCCACATGAGAGAAAGTAGCACGGAAGGCGACACTTCCCGGCAATATCAGGCTTTCATTTATGGATGTTTTCTCTCTCTAATAACTCGCCTATAGTTACTTTCTAAACCATCAGGGAAAATCGAGCGCTGGCTAGCTCCTTAGTCACTTGAATGACCGGTGGGCCTGGCATGGTCCAGATGTCTACTCAATGACACGATGTCAAACCGGCCCACGCCTTGGGTAGTAATACCAGTAATATTATATCGAAATGTCCAATTGATGTGATTAATTATGAGACAACTAGTTACCACTTATAACAATGTCATTTAGTGAAGGCCAGTGCCTATACTTGCTGGGGGTATTTATTTCAACCTGCCCAGGTGAACAAGAAACATACAAGTTACTACTAGTAGTACTGGATTTAACCACTGCCCACGTGCTCGGAGGCCTTGCGATCATTAAGAACCTTTGGGGAAATTTTGACATTCGTAACTGACGCTATGGCGAGGCCCTTGATATTGAGGCTGACATGGTCTTGTGAAACCCATGTTTAGAGATACTCGGAGGAAACCATGAACTACACTACTAGTACTATTTACGGACATGCCATGGCCAAACCATGGCCCAAAAAGCCATGTCAATTCCCAATTGAAAGGGTCATATAAGTAAAGAGCGGCGAAGTGGCACTGAAAACACACTACTGCTAGAATAGGGTTGCCCTGTATGAAATTTGGCATATTAGCCTTTCTACCCTAAAAGTGATCTAGCTTGCCTGAAAGCTTTATTCAATTTATTTGGATTGGATGGAGCCCGGTATACCCCGAATCAAAAGGCTATCTCGATACATCTAGATAGAATGAAACTGAATGCCTCACTGGAGTGACACACTTGGTGCCTTAACTTGAGAGTCGACCCAGCCATAAACTAGCAGGAGAGCCTTTTGCATTCAAAGGTATGTCCCAATGGAAGAGATGATATACTTTCAGCACCAAAGCGGTCAGAGGATCGCTTGTACATCTAAATCTTGTGATTTTCTTGGCAATTGAATTTGTAATTTGGAATCGCCCAGACAAACAGGATAAACTGGGCTTCGTATACGAAGGCCTAACGACGATATACTATGGTATATGGTCGATCATCTATACGAGAAAGAAACACGAGGAACGAACAATAATCATTGGACCGATTGGTGGTCGTCTGATCCGTTCCCAAAATGGACACGAGGGGCTGCTCCGAGTGGGTGTGGCCTCAGGAGCTTACAGGGGTTAGTTGGCCTTGAGATGGTAGTATTCCGCGAACCTCGGATCTGTCGCCTGTTTCAAGGTATTTCTAAAATCTAGCGAAAACTTGAATGGCATTGAAGAAAAAATATATTCCGATATCGCTGTAAGAGAATCGCATTCATCGCGGGCTGAAGATAAGTTTAACCAAGATCACGGCCGTATTGGTCAGCTTTGATGATATCCTCAGAAAAGACGAGCTTGACAAAATTCTTCGGTTCTTGTCAGTCTTTCAATTTTGGGCACTTGTTCAAGGATACCATGAAAGATCTGAAATTATGGTGACCTTTCGACTCAGGCTTTCTCCCACTTTCGGTATCACCTTCGGCCATATCATCGGCGGGTTCAAAGTTCAAGCAAGCATGGTTGCACGTATCTGGGCAGAGTCTGAAAGTAATAGCGGGATATAAACCCGATAAAGTCTGGAAATTTGGAACTCAATGCGCTGAGGAGCCCAGCCTTCAATATTTCCTTTGTGCGGAATCCCTAAAGAGTATTTGCCCTTTTCTTGCAAATTTAGGAGCAGACTTGCATTTCTTAGCAAAGAGAAGAAAAGTATCTAGTCATTGGCAATCGGAGGTATCGCCAAGCAGGCCAAACCACCCGGGTTTGGCGGCATTTTGAGCTGTAGTATGGACCAGACAGATATCACGCATGATCACAGGCCCAAAATTCGGTAACCCGGGTATGACTTACTTACAAATTTCAGGATCCATTTGTTGCCATTGAGAAAATATAACGGACCATAAAGAAGCCTCCCTGAGTTTGTGACGAGTTCCAGTGCAAGATACCCAAGCGAATTTTGCGTCTTAAAGTAGCCACCCAACAAACCGTCACGAGGAGCTCAATTCAAGTAGATCGTTGGCCGCCACTTACAGACCTGTTGCTCATCATACAGCCCCGAGGTCGACCAGGTGGTCAATTCCACCACTCGGTGTAGGAGGCATTTGCGCCAGATGATGCGTCTCAGCTCGGTGGGAAGGCGGGTAGAAAAACGGAATCCTTGGTCATCATTGCTGTCCATGGTAGAAGTTAGAATGGATCCTTTGTAATGACGGGGGTCAAAGTATCTAACTCCGAGGCTAACATTTTCGAGTTGCTATATTTCCAATCAAAAAGTATTAGAGAAGGTGCAAGGGTTTTTGGGGGGGG
>JAVMSB010000450.1:0-17850 GCA_031761475.1 Penicillium pancosmium | reverse complement strand
CCCCCCGATATCTCCGACTTCTCTTTCTCAATTCTAAAGTCGCGTTATCTCGCGCATCACCCCCAGAATGTCTGATTACCCCGACTCTGACCGCATGATGCAGCGTGAGAGGTCTCGTTCACCCCGTCGTCGTTCTTCCCGCAGTCCCAGACGAAGCCGTCGCTCGTACTCCCCGCGCAGCCGCTCTCGCAGCCGTGTTGATCGTGGTGACCGTGGTGACCGAGGTGATCGTAACGACTATCGTCGCAACGACCGCCGTTCGCGATCGCCTTTGAGTGCTTCTGGTGCTGCTGGACCGTCCGGCTCGCCTTACGGTGGACGCAGTGGCTACGCGCCGAAACCTTTTGAAAATCGCTCCCACAACAAAGACAATATGATGCAATCCGTGCGCGACTCGTCCCAGCAAGACCGCCGTGTCTATGTGGGCAATCTTTCTTATGATGTGAAATGGCATCATCTCAAGGACTTTATGAGACAGGGTGAGCAAAGATCGGGTACATGGCTGAAGAAAGGATGTGCATGGCTGACCGTTGGTTTTATTTTTCCCCACAACAGCTGGAGAAGTTCTCTTTGCCGATGTGTTACTGCTTCCAAATGGAATGTCGAAGGTGGGCGCCAATACGTAGAGCGGCTGGTTCCTTTCTACTCCCTGATTCTTTTCGTGGTTTTTTTTGCTTTCTCGTTTGGTTACCTTGCGTGGACTGTTGGGTTGACGGGCTGGGCCTGGCTGTCCGAATTATGTAGGGATGCGGGTATGTTTCCATTCAATTTTATCACCAGCTTGGAATCACAGCTAATGCGTCATAGGATTGTGGAATACGCTACGAGGGAGCAAGCACAAAATGCTGTCAACACTCTCAGCAACCAGAACCTGATGGGTCGTCTCGTTTACGTTCGCGAGGTACGTTATGGGCTATACTTTGTGCAGGAGAGTCTTTGGTTAACGTTGTTCTTAAGGACCGTGAGGCCGAGCCTCGATTCGTCGGTGGTCCGCCCCGTAACGACTTCGGTGGAGGTGGTGGTGGCCGAGGTGGTTTCGGCGGCGGTGGCTTCGGCGGACCCCCTGTCCCCCGCCATTCCGTCTATGTGGCGAACGTTTGTTACTCCCCTATCCCCTATATACTAAAATTGACACAGGGCTTATTAACGGATTCCTGTAGCTTCCTTTCGAAACTGCCTGGCAAGAAGTGAAGGACCTTTTCCGTGACGCTAGTAAGTCTACAAACAGAACTAATTCGGCGCAAGCCGAGTCACTATTCAACGAGCGCTGGGTAAATTGACCTTGTACCTCTTTCTTTCAGTCGCACAGGGTGTCGCCCCAGGTCGCGATCTCCACGTCGATCTTCACTATGATCATGGTCGCTTTAAGGGATCCGGTGTTGTGCACTTCGACAATGAAGGCGATGCGCAGAACGCCATTGCCATGTTCAATGGCCGGGACTGGCACAACCGTGTCCTTGAGGTTCGCCCCGATCGTTTCGCCGGTGTCCCACGTGGAGGTTTTGGCGGCGGTCGTGGTGGCTTCGGTGGACGTGGTGGATTTGGCGGCCCTCGCGGCGGCTTTGGCGGTCCCCCTGCCTTCGGCGGTCGTGGTGGTTTCGCTGGCCGCGGCGGCTTTGGCGGTGGTTTCCGTGGTGGTTTCAATGGTGCTCCCGCCTATGGCGGCGGCGGCGGCGGCGGCGGCAACTTCCAGGCTGGCCCCTCCACTCCCGGCAACGAGTTCACTGATGGAGTCACTGGTGGTGGTGACAAGAACTCGGATATCTACGTCAGCAACGTAAGTTTACTCCTCTCAACTGACGATAGGCACGTGCTAACCTGCAACAGCTTCCATGGGTCACCGAGAACGGTGACTTGACCGAGCTTTTCAAGACCATTGCTCAGGTGGAGCATGCTGAGATCCAGTATCTTCCCGATGGTCGCTCCAACGGAACTGGCGTTGTCCGATTCCAGAGCGACGAGATGGCCGAGAAGGCAATTGGTAAGGACGCCGTGTTTCCTATAGCGATGTACAAGAGCCAATTGACTAACGGTGCCGCAGATACTTTCACTGGTTACCTCTATGGTCAGCGTCCCTTGGGCATCACCTTCGCCAAGCGCAATGCCCGATCGGGACCTGAGGGCCAGGGAGATTCCGGGGACATGATGGGTGGAATGGAACACCAGGTTCCCCAGGACCAGATGATGGAGCCAACGGGCATCACTCAGGACCAGATCATGTAATCTGAGGTCCTGGGCGCCCATTTCTGATTCTCGTTTCACATTTTCTCCGCTTTCTATTTCTTCTCCTATGATTCCCTTATTCACATCTTTGTTGCACGTTGCACGTCAAAAATATCCCGATCTGCTTTAAAGAATGGATGTCTCTGCTTGTACTTAAGCCTAGATAGCGGCACGTGCAGATCCCGATTCAAGTGGACCGCCTTCTCCCGTAAATCCGTAGCTTAACCTCCGCGCTCCTCCAACTCCGCCTCGAATTCCAACTTCCTGCAGTACACAACACAACACAACCACCATGGCAACCCTCCGCATATCCCATGTCACTCGAAGGGCTGTTACATCCCTCCAATCCCTCCGTCTGCACCAAACAAACCCCTTCACAACATCAACATCCCGTCTAAACCCGCGCATCCAACCAACCCGCCAACCACCATCTCACCTCCGCCCCTACCACTCAACCCTCCACCCCCGCCTTCCAGACCACGAATACACGAATAGCCAAAGCGCAATCCTAACCGCCTCCCTCCCTCACATCCCAGAACACGGCTTCAGCCTCGAAGCCCTAACCCTCGGCGCCCGCGACGCCGGCTTCCTCGACGTCTCGGTGCAACTGCTCCCGCGCGCAGAATTCGACCTCATCCTCTTTTGGCTGGCTTCTAGGCGCGGTATTCTCCGCGCAAAGGTTGAAGAGGGTGCGCTTTTTACCCGTGTTGCGGCGGAGAGTGGTCGGGATGTGGCGGGTCTGTCGGTTGAGGAGAAGTCGAGGATTTTGGTCTTGGAGCGCTTGCGAATGAATGTTGGGATTAAGGATCAATGGCAGGATGTATGGTTCTCCTTTCCTATTTTAAGTTCCCGCTGAGCTCTGCTATGTGGAAGCTCGTTGGAAAGTCCTTCGAGACGATGAAGACGAATTCTAACTCAATCAATTACAGGCTCTGGCTCAAATGTCCCTCCTCTCGAATATCCCCATCTCCCTTACAGAACTCCACGCTCTCTCGAACGATATCCTCTCCCTGGCCGGTGACTCCTCGGTTGATGGGTCGTGGTATACTCGGCGCATGGCACTGTCGGCTATTTACGCCAGCGCGGAAATTGTCATGACACGGGACCCAACGCCTGATTTGACAGAAACGGCTGCGTTTGTGAGTCGCAGATTTGAGGATAGACTCGTTCTGAAGGAGAAGGTTGAGGGTGTGGGTCAATGTGTCTCGTTCTGGGGAAATACGGCTGTTGGTCTCGGGAGGAGCTGGGGATTGAAGATCTAGTGACTTGGGAATGGGAAGCCTGAGGGTACCCAGGTCGATATATCTCGTCTTTCTTTGGGAATATTCGTGTATTTTTATTTCAGGTATCGTGTTGCAGGCCTGTGTCAGCGCATTTGGGCTCTTTGAGTGTTTGCACGTTGCTTCGTAACTGTATTCTACTACCCTTTTTTGTTGTGAGTAGCGATTTTTAAGATCTTCTCTTTGTTATTGTAGATATTATTTCCTACTGAAGCTAGGGCTCAAGCATCTATCTCAGTGGATCGGTCCCCGTCAGGCAACCGCAGAAACTAACTACTACACAACACGCAACATACTTGTCTGTCGTTAAATTGATACTCTCTATCCCATGGCTTTCGATAGCCTCGGTTTGAGCATAGCAATGCTGATTTCTGGGACCGTCGTGATTGACTATGGAGTAGACAAATCCCTCAATCACCAGCTAGATCTCTGCAATGTTGCATAATAGAAGATAAATAGAGATTTGCAAATTTCATCGAGGTATATATGGACCAGTGATAAGTACAAGTTTACTGCGAATCCCTATTCCATGGCTTCCAAAATAGCCCCAAAGGATCCCAAGTACGACCCAGTCTCTTCAATCCTCGGATCCGTTCTTCAGTATGTAGTTCGCTCAGCTGGGTTGTAGGTCCAATATTGTTAAGGATAGTCCTTGGCGTACTTGATGAATCATGTTCCTCATAGACCATCTTTATATCCTCTGCAAAAGCCGCCGCAGCTGAAGCAGTATCCTCACTCCCAAACCAAGTGATGATTATAGCCAGCAGGCCTCTATCACGATGATCAAAATACCTGACATATCCTTCAGGGCTTGCACCAATTTCCATTTGTCTCCTGGTATTAAAGCTACTCAAGACGAGGGTGGTTCGTTTCGCATCCTCGTGCTTGGAAGTATACTCGAGCCATTTTTCAAAGGCGCTCTTGATGGCGTCTGGATTAGTTGTCTTCATCCAAGTTGACTGGATATTTTTGTAATCTCCGTGTGCGTCGAAAGGAGCAGAGGCGTCATTGAGTCGGGCTACAGGCGTGAATTCTGTCTGCGCATTGATGGTCTTTGAAACCACTTCTTCGTCAAAGAGTACCGACGTAGCCTGCTCGGCTTCCTCAGCAGGACCGTAGTAAGTCGCAGTGATAATAATCATTGGTACCCCTGGCTTGGGTGCAGTCGGGGGAGCTCTAGCGCATATCATCACGGCGGCCAGAGATGGGGGAGGAGGCTGGAGTCTACTGAAGGCTGTAGCAGCGAGATCGATCGTTGGGGCCGGAAAGATGAGTCTGCGGATAAATACTGCATCATGGGACAATTGAAGACCAGAAATCGGGTAAATCCTCATTGTCAATGAGGTTATCACTCCAAGTCCATTTCCTGCGCCGCAGAGGGCGTGGAATAAGGCGAGCTCGTCACCTTTTGAGGAAGGGCTGAGTTCCAATATTTTTCCTCCGGCGGTGATCAATCGAGCTGAAAGAACATTGTCGATCATCATTCCGTGCAAACCGGCCATTGTAGGCTAGTCAAAACATGAGAATTGATAATTATTATCACCTGTTGATTTGGATTGCGGGAAGACTTACATTTCCTCCACCGAGTATACTCCCAACAACACCAACTGCCTGGCTATTAGCCCAGGTTGTATAGAATCCGTGACTGGTGCATTCCTGGATCAGTTGTTTCGTGATTGCACCGCCTCCAACGGTGACAGTCGCAGAATCTGTATCAACATGAACCTTGTCGAATTTCTTCATATCAAGGTATAATGTTTTCGAAGTTATTGGGACGAACGAGCCATGGCCACCACCGGCTGGAAATACAGCTAACACATTCTTGCCGGCATATTCCAACACAGCTCGAATATCATCTTCTGTCTCCGGGATGATGATTGACGCTGGGTGGTCCAAAATTCCCGTATCAGACCATCTTGAGATAGAGTGAGAAGGTGGGGCAGAGAGGTTTGGAGTATGCACGGCACAGTTCAGATGAGTCAGGTCCATCTTCAGCTGTCTTTGTAATTCTCTCTGGTCAACGATAGGTACACTGGTATTTCAATGGTTGGGAGGGGGGTCATTTGAGTATTTGTCTTTTAAGATATGGTGGGCGTCTGATGTCAGCAAGGCCGTTTCGGGACAGTCACGGTACTGGAAGTATAGAGTACACGCGCTTCCTTGGGTAAACGGCGGGTCTGCCAGTGTGCCAGTTTCCGAAAAAGGGATGTGTACTGCTGGTAGTCTAAGAATACCTTGACCAGAGTATCGTGAAGTCACTGGCACTTATCTCCCGAATCTGCCGCATACATCTGAAAAATAGCTAGTACTAGTATAAATACGACTTCATCGCAAGTTCAAGTTTGACTGGTCACTGCCAGTGTGAAATTTCCAATGCGATATGCTACTCAATGCATACAAATAACAAAGGGGCTAAGTACAATTCGTGAAGCAGAACCCGCAATTACCAACTCAATCAAATCCACTGAATGATCTCACTTCAAAGAAACATTCTGCACCGCCTCCTCTACACTCAGAGGTGCCGCAGGATCCCCATTCGCGTTCGACTTCCCATCCGCGTCAGCCGGCGAGACCAACAAGGTAGGAGAGGTCGGTGAAGTCGGCGAGAACGGATCTGACTGATCAGTCCCCTCTGGTAATTGTGGCTGTGTCTGCAAATAGGGAATGGAACTCATAGCTACAGCCTCGGCTTCGCTTTCTTTTGGCTGACTGTCGTTACTCACTCCGCTCTCTATCGAGTCGGTCTGAGCATGCTGCTTGCCCCTGCCCGATCGTCTTGTTTTCGGGGGGAGGGGCTTTTGGCCATGTTTTCCTACCCCAGCTGGTGGGGGTGCGGGCCGGTGATGGCTAGATGAAGGGGTTGTTTGGGCTGAGCGACGTGGTGGGGGAAGGGCGGGAGGTGGGTTTGATGCTGAGCGACGACCATGTCCAGGTATGGGAGGAGCGAGGGAATTCGACGCCGAATTTCGTCTGTTACTGGCGCTTGGGATAAGAGGAGATGGGGCGGCGGGTAAAGGTGTGGTCGGAGCTGTATGTGCGGATACGGGACTGACCTCCACGCCTTCAGGTATGGTGTTGTAGTCGCTGCTGGTACCGGGTGAATGCTGATCATCTTCGTCGACTGCGAGACGGCGCCCACGCCAGCGCCTGGTTTTAGGCGGCTCCGGTTTTACCTTTGGCGGACGGAGGGTTGGTGCTTCGGCAATGGGGTCGTTCGTCGCATGGCCGTTATTTCGACTAGGGGTGATGATGCCTGGTTTTTCGTGCTGGGAAGCTACAGCCTGGACACTGAGAGATGAAGACGTTGCGGGTTCATGCATACCCAGACGTTGAACGGCACTGAATCTCCGTCCAGAGTCTGGTGCTTCGGATGAAGCACGCGAGTCCAGTGAGTTCATTCTCGTCGGCGATTGCGTATCGGGAGAACTAGCCATGGTACTCGTGCGTGATACGGGACGAGGGACATTAACCGGCTCTATCTCAACAGGGGATTCTTGCTGAGCAGACTCATCAAGGACAGTTTCGATGGTAGTGGTGACCACCGGGGTCGGTGTTTCGTGAGTTGGAGCAGAATCACATTGTTTCACATCACGTAGCCATGGTACAGTTGCACATCTGCCAACAAGCCGGCACGTAGTCCCGTCAACCTCATCAAAGTGGAGAATCTTTTCCTGTTCGGTTTCATCTCCGTAGGACACCTGTCCTCGAACGAGCATGCTCAGTACTCTTCTGAGTTCATCTCGTTTGTAATGAGGCGGGGATTGAAGCTGCGTATGTGCGAGAAGTGGATATAGGACGCGTAGGTAGGTATGTCGCAAGGCAGATGCCTCCTCAGGCAAGTCGAGGAGGTTTCGTATCAAAATGTCGACCAAGACGTGGAGATCATTAGTGAAGAAGTATTCGTAGGTGCTGGGAGTCGTAAATATCAGGTACAACAGCTTGAGTGTGAGAAGCTGCAACGATGTTTCCGCTGTTCATAGTATTAGCAACAGAAAGTAGCAACAGAAAGTCTCATATATGGAGCCAAAGCGTCATACCTTCGCGGTTGATAAGTAGGATGATATTTTCGCCAAATGTCTTGTATAGACTCCCATAAACTGACAAGATCTTGATTACCTTGTTGGTCAATCGGCTCGAGGAAGACGCTTCATCTACAGGATCATGCGCTGATATCATAAATTGTTCGTTGAGAACCAGCTGTTCAGGTTAGCGTGGTCGTGGAACTAAACGGAGCGGGCGACACTCACCAAAACACGAATAACGGGGTAATGGTATGGGTCCGTGACATCAAATGAGAGATCTTCAATGATATCAAAGAGACAGCGAATGAAATCATCGTCCACAAGCACTATCCAATGCGTAATGTCAGCCACGATTTTCACCCAGTCAGAATCAAAATGCAAGAATGCAGTTACCTACCCAAATCTTCAATCTTCACTCGCTGGATCCTCGACATTTCGTATAGCAAATCCATGCACAATCGGTGGAGGCCCGCCCCACCACCCATTTCATCCCTCCGCAATGCCTGGATAAGCTCCAACAGCCGTGCAAATGCACCCTCCTCGTTCATCATCTGTAGCGGCACCTCATTCTGCCGGCCATCGAAAAGAAGGAAAGCCGCAATTAGGTGCAGGGTATTCGGATCATCTTCTTGCAAGAGGCCATAGATGATCTGTCGCCGAACGTAATCAGCGTGTTCGGCGAAGATGCTAGAAGCGAAGAGTTTATAGGAGCAGCGTGAGATATCGAAGTCGGTGCGGAGGCATTCATCTGTGTAGACAAGGCTAGCAGTTAGCTGATGAGCTCTGTATGTTCGACAGCACTTGGTTTGCAGCAGGACGAGAGAGGAAGAGGAAGAGAGAGGGAGGGAGGGAGAGGCAATGTGTCACCTTTGTGCTGGGTCGTGAGACTCAGGTACTCGCGCAGAGCGTCGTCGATAAGGTCTTCGGTTTCGCAAGGCTTGGAGACAATTGCTTCGAGTTCTGATAGGCGTTAATTGGGAACGGGCGTTCGTCAGTGACGATCGTTCAGAGGCGGAAATCAACCCCGAGCAAAGCGTCGCCAGCACCAATATCAGGACTAGAACTTACCATTCCAGAACTGTTCGGGCTCCGAAACATCGGGCTCCATTTCCCACCGAGCTCGATCTGCGTCTGCGAGGCGGTGTCAGAGCACTCATCCCGTCTTTGTATGTCGGGGAGGAGGTTGGAGATGCGGAATGTGTTGGAGGCGGGGGAATTCCAGTTCCACTGCGGGTACACTTGGCCCAGCGTGTTTGGCTTTTGATTTGCTAGGCCTTGGGGTTGATTTTATTTTTACCTTACGAAGTAAATACTAGGCAGATTTATATCTACTGAAAGAAAAGGTCAGTAATGCCCACTACTGACACGTAAAACGATCAGATCACTTGTCCACTGGCACTTGTCCACGCGCCAGCTGTTGGTCTTAGACCGGTGGGATTAAGGCCACCAGCACCTACTGGCAGATTATAACTCCAGTCTGCGGTCACTATCTTGGACAAAGACAAATTAGATGAATTGCCAGGATTTTCCTTACTTTAAAGAAGAAATTCTGCACAGCCCCGGTCATTCTTGAAATCGATAAAGGAAAAGAAACAAAGAGTATATGCATTTCGCTGGTATCACTATGCAGTACAGCATTTTTCAAAAACAAACAAAAAAAGAAACCAAATGTCATCATGAAATTGGGCGCAAGAAGGGGTGTGCCTCGGTATTGCTGGTGAAAGGTTAATTATGGTCTAAGGACTCGCTGGGAGGGAAAAAGAACACTTACAGGACGTATTTATCAAGGTCGAGCACGGTAGGGTCGGCAAATAGGAGGTAGAAGTACTTGAGCGTCTCAGCCAGCCAGAATGACTCCATTGAGTTCTTGTGCAGAGGTTTCTCGGACGTGATGTCGTTGATGGCTGCGTTGCCATGCTCGGTGTGGGTGTGCTTCACGACTGACTGGAACATCTTCCAACCCTTTTGGCGCCAATATTTGTCGCCGGTCAATCGGTACATGATGAAGACGGATTCAATCGCTTCAGGCCGTAGGTAGTAGCCAGGGCTGCCAATACTGACCATCCCAGGCGGGAAACGATCGTAGATACTGGTTCGCGAGGGGGCATTTGCCTTAGCGGTGCCCGGGGCACCTGTGGTGTCTCTGTTCAAGAGAGTATCCGCGTCGCTAGCGCGGTGAGTAGGCGTGGGTTTGGCAACAGGGTGGGCAGCTGATGTTGCAGCTGCACCAAGATTAGACAGATCGCGCTTCCAGGAAAGGCCATCATCATGAGGGTTGAGCGATCCTGGCATGGGAAGAGGCACAGCAATTTCTTCAGCAGGGGCAGCAGCAGTAGCGGGTTTTGACGGACGACTTTGGGAGTTCAGCTTCACGCGCTCTCCGTAAGTGCTCTCGCCGCTACGGAACTGAGCTGCGGCTTCTGAGTCCCGATAGTCAACATGGTCAGACAGGGAAGGGCTAGCATAATGGGCTTCATCCCAGTCACAAGGCGTCTCTCCACCACAAGGCTTCATCTTGAAAGTCTCGGGCATGAGGCCGGTTGTGGTCGATTCGTATGCCCACACGCAGCCATCAGTCAGCTTATACGCGAGCTCCATGTCGCTGTGGAGGTCGAAGATCTTGGCACCAACGGCAACCATGCCGCCGATGAAACATGTGAGATGTGCGCCTTCATAGACGAGATCTTTAGACAAGGGGCCCTCCTTGTTTAACAGGGCCAGTGGTCCAGTGGCCGCGGCGAAACGAATATCACGAGCTCCCTTGGTCATGGGCCGGAAGATGAGGTGTTTGCGGATGGCATCCATCGCCTTAGTATACATCTTTTTGTACTGGTCGTTCTTACCTCCCAACAAGAGGAACTGCTTGGGCAGGTATTCGTAGGTCGAGTCGGCCATGCCACCCATTGTGTACTTGTTGTCACGAGCAAACGCGGGCATCTGCAGACCAAGTTCGCACTTGTCCTCTTCTTGGGTTTCAGAGGTCAAAGTATCAGCGCTGCTAGATCCCCATGCACTACTAGAACCACCATAGCTTGTATCGCTGCTCGAGCTGCTCGAACCATGGTTATATGTAGCAGGTTCCGCAGCCTCCAAGTCAAGATCGGCCTCCCGCTTCAATTCCATGCCGCCGGGGTACTCGAGATCACTAGTAATGTTCATCGAGCGCTTCGAATGTGAGGGCGACCCCTTTGTGGGACTACCAACGCCAACATTGGCACCAGCAGCCGTAGCACAGCCCCGGGCGTTGACTCGCATGGGCCACAAGCCAGGAATGCTGGTAGAATCTTGCAGAGATTCTAGCTCATTGGT
Source organism: Penicillium pancosmium (assembly GCA_031761475.1). Taxonomy (NCBI): domain Eukaryota; kingdom Fungi; phylum Ascomycota; class Eurotiomycetes; order Eurotiales; family Aspergillaceae; genus Penicillium; species Penicillium pancosmium. The sequence continues at coordinate 7,016 of JAVMSB010000450.1, read as the reverse complement.
AATACGGGCAATAGCATCGTAGTACTTGTCCTGTTTGGTCAATTGTGCTAAGCGGGTAAATTCCATGGAAAGAGATCCAATCTCCGCCAGACCAGAGGTCACTGAAGCTGCGTGGCCACGGTGTTTCTCGTTACTATTGAATTAATTAGTCCCTGCAAGATATGGAGATAGAAAGCGGGGAGTACTAACGCGCCCCAGTTATAATATAATTCAGGCATGCGGTTCGGCGTATCGAAGATGTCGATTAGAATTTCCGCCAATTCCTCGGCCTTCTCCAGCAAGCCAGAGTAGCGTTGACCAGAGATATCATACGCACCCAACAAGCCGCCCAAATACCGGATCACGGTCTCAAAGACGGGAATATCATTTCGATAGGAGGAGGTCGTGAAGTCAATCTTCTTGATCTCATCCACGGCCGCTGAGAATTCATCCTTCAAATCCATGATCCAGAGTGAATCGAGTGAGTCTACCAATGTCGCACCCCAGCCCATGAAGGGATTCTTCGCCTGCGCGGTCAGTGGCATGAGCTCATCCTCACCCATGGCGTACTTTTTGTACCCCTGCCATGCATGCACGAACTCCGCCTTGACTGCACTTAACTGCTGCAGCCGCTCCTGCTTGTCGACGGTCGACTCATCCTTGAACTTGGCCTGCAGTTTGGGGATGGATTGGGCTGGACCCTTGGGCAGCTTGATCAGATTGGCCGGCGAAACGGGGTATTTCTCAGGGAATTTCTTCCAATGCGGCGTCGTATCCTCGGCCGTGACGGCCGGGAGTGTTGACTTGTAACGTGCATCATCTTCGGCGGCCTCGTCCGACAGCGATTCCAACTTTGGGGGAGGGATCTGGGCATTTTGCGACCCCTCGGTGTAGTATGAAGAGGATGGTCGCTTATCGTTGTTTGTGTCTGGTTTTGAGTCGCCGGCGCCGTATTTGTTCGAGGGAACGGACAATGGCTCATTATTCTTGATAGTCGATTCTCCATTCACATGAGGGTTTGGCGCGGCGGGCTCCTTGGGTTTCTGGAGTTCCTCGGTAGATGATGTCGATCCGGGGGAGCTGTCGTGGGGCACGAACGGGGTGTATTTGTAGGCATCGTTGTTGGCAGGGGGTTTCGATGGCGGCGTTGACTCGTCTAGTTTAGCATTGGGATAGGCGGGCGCGGACGGCTTATCCTCCGGAGACTCGAGAATGACCGAGTCGGACCAATGGCGCGACCGAGTGAAATGCAGCAAAGCCAGGAGAAAGATGGCGGCGAATACGAGATGCGCTCGGTAGCGGCGGGCGCGAAGCATGGCGGGCCGGCACCCTCGCGCAGAGAGGGTGAAAGGAAGGGAGAATGAGGTTGAGGTTGAGGTTGGTGTTACTTTTGGGAAGGAAGTAAAAGCAACAACAACGACTCGGAACAACCAACTCCAATTAATCGAGGAGAAGAGAAGGCTAAAGGATAGTGTCACGAGACCGAGACCGAGATGGAGACGGAGACGAAGAGACTACTCGTACTGGGTTACTCCTTAGTATCCACATGTGATGGATCACTCTCGGTCTTGGCCTCTTCTTGGTATATGTTGATATGGTATTAAGATGAGCCAAGATATTCCTTGTTTTCATTTGGTTTTGCTTCTGTTGGTGGATTGTTTCCGAGTGTTGCCCGCTCCTCTGCCTACGATTCCCCTGTTTCTCGGCTGTGCATACCCATTGCCCTCGCATGCTAGCCAAGAGCCGCCGTCTCCACTAGGGTAAAGTATCTGGCCAGGGCTGGCCTCGGAGCTGGTTGAAAAAGTGCCTATCTTGGGGCCAGATTGTATCCTCCAGCTGACATTTAGGCTTCGGTTCGGCTTAAACCTCCCGCGGTCAACGGCATTGCCTCCGTTGAAACATTGAAGCGAGAACGACAAAACACTAGAGAGTGGACCAGCGGACCCTGGGTGGATCAGCAAGGGTCCAAGCAAAATAGCCTATCACCGTCGTGCTGGACAGCCCCAGGGTCTCACCCGGTTCTGTCCGGCACATTAGTCTCCGTACTAGTGTACGAAGTATATGTACGAGTATCCCATTAACTACGAGTACGATTACTCGTATATGTACTCCGTACTCCGTACCAGAGGAGATACAGAGTATGGGCGGATACTCAGGGACCTTGATCAAGAAAACTTAAATAAATACTCATGAATCGTCTAGCGCTACAATAAACCCCAAAACCAAGAAAACACCAATGGGTAGAGCACAAGAGTGAGAAGAAAGACATCTCAAAACTCCGAGTCTCACAGCATGTAGACATCTATCTCGCCTGTGCTCCATACTTCCTACTAGATCCCTACCGTCGTCCGGCGACCCTCGGTGTTGGCCTTTTGAAACTGCTGAATTAATCCCAGTACTCCAGCCCCGCCCGCAATGTCATCAACATTCTCCTCCTCCTCTTCCTCATCGACTTCCTCGTCTTTTCCAGGAGGGTTCATTCGCCAGGAGTCCCCAAGACTACTCTCGCCGGTGCCCACACCACCGCTAGACGCACCCGCTACTCCCTGCTGTCGAGTGCTAGAATCACGCGGGTCGTGAGAAGGGCGTTCGTCATCGTCATTGACGGGGCGTGGTGATAGCGCCAGTCGAGAGCGTGGGTGGGGATGATTTCGCATACCCGTGCGGAAGCCTGAAGTCGAAGGTTGATGGTGTGGGTCAAGTAAGATAGATGGAGCTGGGGACCGTTGATCACCTAAAGGCATTGGGCGGAACCTAGAAGCGCCAACGATCGACTGTGGGCCGAAAGGACCGCCTGCTGGCCCGGGCCGATGGGCATTATCGAATCGATCGGGGCCGGTTCCAAGATCGATCGCCGAGGGCGAGCCAAGTGTGGGGAGATTCGGTGGTGGGTGGAACGGCCGTCGTCCTGAAGGATGTTGTTGATTGGGACCATAGTGTTCCAAGAATCCGTAGTATGAAGCAAGCATCTTGTTGTCCTTGGTATTGTAATACTCGGATCGTGGGTCCTGCTTAGCGAGCCCTTGTCGACTTTGAGACGGGTCGTTGGCCCCTTTCTTGAAATTGAAGATAGCAAAGGAGCAAACGTATCCCATCCCGTCAACATGGATGGTGAACTCCCGGAAGAAGTCTATCAGCCGGTCGCTACATTTGGGTAGGCTGAACCACAGCACGAAGGGTGTGAAGATCATGCTTAGGATTTCCTCCAGAAAGATGACGATCTTCATTTGGTAAAGAATCGCAAATTCCCGGCGCACATCATCACTGTGCAACCGGCCATTCCAGCCCGAGGGGGAATAGTGAGTGAATTCGATGAGGTCACGCAGTGCATACTCTGGATCAAACACATCTGTTTCCTCGGGCGCCAACCCTCGAGCAAAAGCCCAAATAGTACCAAATATACCGAGGTAAAATAGGACGGTTCGATCGGGGCTGATTTCGAATCCAAGGAAGAGCTCTGGGTCCACCACTGAAGCGAGAGCAAGCACCGATGCCAGAGCACCGGAAATAAAAGCAATGAATCGAGCAACCTGGACAGTCTTGTCCTTTGGAAACTGGTCAATATAGCGGCTAGCAAATGGATATGACATATTGGTGCGGCGCTCGAACATATGCCAAAGTTCATTGAATTCGCGGAACTTCCACTCCGCCAGCGGAGTGTACTGACGAGATCCGATCTGCGCTGGACTCTTCTTGAACTCGTTGAAATATCGGAAAAAGTAATGCATCAGGAAGTAAACAACGATGAACGGCGCGACGATGATATTCATGATACCGGCAAAAATGAAGCGTCGTCGCAGTCCATCACTGAGAGCTCTTCGGTGGGTATCTTTGAGAAACAATGTGCGTAATTGCCCCTGTTCGTTAAACACGTAGTCCATTATGCAAAGATTGAGATTCCACTCTAGTGTTCGAGAAAACAGTTGTCGGTTTCTGAGAAACGGAATCGGTAGGGTCAGGTCCAGAATGTCTTTGTTGACCAGCGCAATCATGTAATTCTCCTTGCGCATCAGACGATTAGCGATGTCATGAGCATCCATTCGCTGCTTCGACTGACTGCCCAGAAATCTTCGATGTTTCGCTGATACGGCGGCGGCAGTGGCGGGGTTGGAATCGCGCAGACTCATCAGTCGGCTGACCACCTCCTGCCAAGAGATAGTTTGGACTTCGGCATCAGCGACGTCAAGTAGGTAAAGGTAGAAGTCATGCATGTTCCAAAGCCTCCGGATGTCCAGTAGATATTGGAAGAGCTTGCCAATCCAGAAGAAACTGAACAACCAAAGTAGGAAGGTCGCTGTACCGGACATGTTTGCCGTACATTTGGGGACCAGAATCTCATCCAAACTCTTACTTCCTCTGACTTTGTGATAGTTCACACAGTTGGTTAGAAAAGTAGAAAACCCAACGACGAACGCAAATGTCCTATCACATGTTAGATATGGTTGACGAATTGTAAGATGGGGACATACAAAAGATTCAACGTGCGGCTCAGCAGAATAGACCAGAATCCATTTCCGAGGAAATATGTGTAGACGTCTTTTAGGAAGTTGTCCAAGTCTTCAACATTCGCCCATCGCCACATTGCTTTCTTTTTGGGATCGATATTGGCGAGACTCGGTTGCTGTATGTTGAGCCACTGTCGGATTGGATGTGCAGATGTAGGATTTCGCGTTTGCCGACCACGGTTGGTTTCCCATTGTTGATTCTGGGAAGGAGGGAGTTGGGGGCTCGGACTTCTGGAGTGACTGGGCATCTCATTAGGTGGGGGAGGAAGGCGCGCCTTCAACACTTCGTCATCCTCCCCTTCGACCAAGAGTGACATGGGCACATCCTCATCTCGATCATCCAGTTCGTATCCTTGAGGCGAGGCCTGTGTCATCCATCGTGGTCTTGACGGCTTTCGACGGCGGGATACGGACGGAGAGGCGTGAGAGTCGGTAACTTGTTGGGACCTTCGATCACCGAGCAAAGCTGCCCGCGGGCTCGAGAGTTGGCTGCCACCTGCATCTGCTAAAGCATCCTCAAGTTCCCTATCGCTGAAAGGGTCTTGGATTCCCTCTTCGCGATCGTGGGTCATCCCCGCACGTTGTTCGATGTCGGATGAATCGGAGCCGGCATCGTATTGTTGGATCGTCTGATAGACCGAGGGGGAGTCCGGTGGGGGAAGAAAACGCGAGAGTATATTGGAGGACATCATCTTATATCAGACTGGGACTGATATGGCCGTTCTCGGATGTCATCGCCACGAGAATATGAGTTGTGTTGTCGTCAACAAGGAGATGTGGAGAACGAAGACCGGCTGTCGTTTGACGCGAAGGAGTTTGTTTGAGCTGATCAGTTAATCTAGAGTAGTTTTTGAGGAAAAGATGAAGAGTAGTAGGTTCCAAGTTTGTTTACGGGGTACGAGAAGCGATGTCGCATCTGATCATGTCCGCGTGAAAGCAGTCACCAGAGCTCCCTCCTGTCACCTGCGGCTGCGGCCTATGACGACTTCCGGCGCCTCATGTTTCAGGCACTAAGGCAGCAAGGTATCAAGGTATCAAGGTATCAAGGCCACCCATCAAGCGAATGCGGGGATTCAACATAAAGGAGGAGCGCTGTGTCCAGAACTCGGTCGCTTTCTTTCAGTGGAGTATCTTCCAGAAAATAAGAGGTCTCATGACCTTGGAAATTCCTGCCGAGAGTTTTAGGGCTCTAGATAGCGCAAGGGCTGTTATCGCAGGGGAGGTGTACTCCGTCTGTACTCCGTACTCCGTCCTCCGCACCCCGGAGACAGTCCTCTAGTCAACTCAACTCGACTTAGCGAATGTAATACCACATTTACACTATATTGCCATTCCTTGCCACAACTTTATCCCTCCTGAATTACCTACTTGAATACCTACTCGTACCCCGAGGGAATTTTGGCAACCCTCAGGGCGCCGGGTCCACCCTCGGGAAATTCCCACCATCGTGCCTCTTTCGGTAAGAGACTTACGGCCAAGCGGATATCGATTACGGAGTACCTTGACTTGACTGGGACGCCGGCGCAATCCACCCCGTCCCTCATCTTATAGGTAGAGATTACATTGTTCCATTAGCCCGCCTCCACCGGAAAGTTTGTACCCTGTACCTAACCTCACATCCAAACCCCTGTCGGCAGAGCTGCACTGGAAAGACGCATGGTCTCCGTACTTTTGTAATTAGACCGTGTGGAGAGTGATCAGAGACAATCCGGGACATCCGCAACAGGGGAGGAGAGGGAGAGGAGGGGAGTGGCAGACGCAGAGGCGAATTAGGAGGCCCCGATGGAGTCTCCGATCGACGTCTGAGCAAGTCCTTGGCTTGTTGGTGTCCGCTCATGAATCATGAAGCCACCCCAAAAACTCGTAAATTAGAAATCTCCGAAACTCTGCCGGGAGGACAGTGAGTAGTGAGCAGTGAGAGGGAAATGGAGAGCAAGGGAGAGCTTGGCTGTGGCGGGAAAGGCGCTAGTGAAGAGGCAAAGTACGAAGTGCCTGAGTGGAAGCCAATATCGAAGGTCGAGAATGCACGAGGTTCTCCCGGGGAAATGGAACAGGCGGTGCCATTTTGCTTGGCTGAGTTCGGTATAAATACCTATGAAGAATCAGTAACAAACCATGGAGTGTGGAGTACTTGATATGCAAAACTGCGTAAGGCAATAAGGAACGGCAATTGTTCATGCCTGCTGAGGGGATACAATTTTTAATGTATCTTGCCCCCCAAAGTCTATCATTCCGAATGAGAGACTAGCACTGGAAGTGGAAGTAGTAGAAATCGAATACCTAATGGTGGCAGAGTTGCGGTCAATGCGGTCAATACGGTGAATCAGGGTGATTTTCCAAGAGAATAGAGAATAGGGAGTATCGTGGAAGTACTCTTGGGCCCTTGCTGAGTGTAGATCTGAGTAGAGTATTCTGGGAGTGAGTGAGTAAGTGTTCTCTGGTAATGAGAGAGTGAGTGAGTGAGAGTGAAAGTGAGAGTGTAGACAACTCAGCTCCCGCCTATCCACTTCCCCCCTCCCTCCCCTCTTCACC